>CM054183.1:87007070-87317070 GCA_028829895.1 Sinotaia quadrata | reverse complement strand
CTGCAAGTATTGCTACTATAGTGAACAGTACTGCAAGTATTGCTACTATAGTAAACAGTACTGCAAGTATAGCTACTATAGTAAACAGTACTGCAAGTATTGCTACTATAGTAAACAGTACTGCAAGTATTGCTACTATAGTAAACAGTACTGCAAGTATAGCTACTATAGTAAACAGTACTGCAAGTATAGCTACTATAGTAAACAGTACTGCAAGTATAGCTACTATAGTAAACAGTACTGCAAGCATTACTACTCTGATTACTACATAATGTTGCTGTACGCAGTATCTAATTTGGAACAGTTCTAATCTATTTCCCAATACAAGTAATAAATATAGAAATTGTGGCGTTTAATTTATTTCTACATCCCCCCCCCCACCCCTTTACAGGCCAATCTTCATGGCGACAAGGAATCGACTGCATTGAAAACGTTATATGAATTAATAATTTAGCTATTACTTATTAACATAATTTTTGAGGTCATATCTGCGCTGGTTCAATGCCGACTCTGAACGATGAATCTTCAACCTCTTTAATATTAGACCAAAGCAGAATATGATGACAACCTCTTTAATATTAGACCAAAGCAGAATGTGATGACAACCTCCTCCGCATACCAGCACGAATCCACAAAACTGCTTCACCTGCAGCACAGGTAAAACAACCCCCCGAGTCTTCTTTCATCACTGCAAACTATAAATAAAGTGTTGATCACACCACAGCAAACTACATATAAGATGGAAGTTAAAACAAACCCCCATGGTCCAAACCCACACCCCCAACCCCGCACAAGACTGCAATGTATAGACGGCAAATAATTATACATCAACAGTTCTAATCTTACTCTTTCGTAATCTCATATTTCACATATAAATTATTGTCAGGACAGTGATTAACACGCATTCGCTTTATTTTGATTACAAACAATCAAAACGAGTTATCAAATAGACACAAAAACTGGAATCTAGCACAGCCTATCAGGAAGAAATTCATTATCAGAGCCCTTCATCCGAAAATCATTTTTAACGCGGCAAAATATGAGGTACCCTGGCCATAGAGGTTAATTTCTCAAAGCAAACTGAATCTGCTAGAATCGACTTTCGCACAGATTTAATTTCTTTTAAATCTCACTGAACTTTGATGAAGGGTAGGTCTCCAACGACAGTTAAGCATTTAAATTATTCACTTCCTTGCAGAATAATAAAAATATCAAAAGAGCTTGTCACTGGTCAACACGAACTTTCAGTAAAGGCTAACGAAGCGGAAATTACCTAGTCACGTGACTACGACCAACTGGTAATGCCTTATTTGTGTCTTATTCTGGCACTGGCGTCCAATTAACCAATCGCTCCACCTTGTTAACATAGCACTGCATAGCAGCCTACGTCACAACTGGCGTCACCAAGCAGATAAACTACGGACAACGATCTTTAGTGATAACAGACGGGCCCGTCTGTGAACTCGAGTAAACACATCGCAACAATCTTAATGCTTTATGCACCTGTTAGCTCTCAGCAACAAGCGACTCTGTTAACCCCTTCAAAGTGAACAAAGTAAAGTGTTCCTGAAAAGAAGCACAGTTCCAATGCTATTCGAAAACAAAACGTTTAAAGGTTATTCACAATATATAAAATTAAAACGTTATTCAAAGCATACATATACATATAATGTTATTAATGAAATCATTCATAATTGATAACTTTTTGTAAGGTGGATTTATTTGTAAAAGATAGGTGTGTGTGCGTGTGTGTATATATGTATATATATATATACACACACACACACACACTAATGGTCTGTAAACAATTACCATCAAATGCAGGCTTGCATACAAATTGGCAAAAACATACAATATATAATTACATTTATTCATGATGAATTAGTGCGTTTTAATGATAAAGACAAATAAATCAGATTATGTATCCTAGATCACGAGATTCCATTGGCCGCCTACATAGATGAACGTTTTATGGTGTACGCCGACTTGGGACGCCCACTTCACTTTGTGCCGAATGCCGGCCTACAGTTGTCACAAGTGACGTCATCAGACATGGGAGTGTACTCCGTCCACGTCAACTTGAATGGCGTCGACCAGAAATCATCACAGACAGCATTAGTGCACGAACCTGGTAATCATTTTATACGGAATTCAATAGTGCAAGCACCAGACAAGACAGTATCAATGGTGGAGACAATAAATGAAAACTTTAATTTTAGGTTTAGTACGATTTCTAAAATATCTAAATTCTTTGTTATAACCGTGCGTTTATTTTCATTAAAGTTCAGCCCTAGTACAATCTGTTATTTATAATTAGATTTTTTTACTATTTTTTTAATTGTTATGACTGTTTCAAATTTGTATACAATTCTTATCTAACTCGAATTAAATGTTTAAACAAAAACCGTTTATTAATTTTCTAGACTTAACTTCGTATTGTAGTACACAAAGCAAGACTAGTACGGATCTTTGCTGGGTTAAAGCCTTTCTCCCCAACCCCAATTCTCTCATTTACATTTTCAATAGATGAATTACAATTATTTCACCGGCAAGATGATCAGAGAAGGAGATAACGAAAATGACCTAACATCCAAACAAACTTACAGATAAGAGACTATTAATGCAATGAAATGACAACTATTATTATCGTCATCATCATAATAATAATAATAATAATAATAATTCTGCTCTGCCGATAGAAGCTCCAATTGCTGTGACTGGCAATTTCCAAGCATACATTCTGCCCGACACTCAATTTCCTGTCATCGATGGGGCGAGTCATCTGCAATTAGGCTGCGGACATTTCGTGTCCCTTGGAGAACCACCAGTAACTGTGGAATGGAGAGTAGGTTTACACTTTGTCTTTTTTATGATTTGATGTCGACGGTGTGTATGTTTGCATATAAAAATGTGAACGTTGTCTTCTTGCATGAATTAAATTAGAATTGTAAACTTTTTACATTAGCAAAGATATATAGCATGTCAGGTAATGATTTAACTTAAATATTGATGCTCGAAGAAAACCAAAACCAAACGAGGGAAGCATGGGTTCTAATGGAAACGAACTTTCTAAAATCGAAAAATTCTTCTTTGATATTAATGACTACGTCTACGAAATTAGTAACTTCTCTTACATTAGTGACTATGTCTACGAAATAAGTAACTTCTCTTACATTAGTGACTATGTCTACGAAATAAGTAACTTCTCTTACATTAGTGACTATGTCTACGAAATAAGTAACTTCTCTTACATTAGTGACTACGTCTACGAAATAAGTAACTTCTCTTACATTAGTGGCTATGTCTTCGAAATAAGTAACTTCTCTTACATTAATGACTATGTCTACGAAATAAGTACTCTTACATTAATGACTACGTCTATGAAATTAGGGGCTTCTCTTAAATTAACGACTATGAATTTAGGGATATCTTCGAAATCAGGGACATTGCTAAAATATGACACCATTCTAAAATTAGTGACTGCTTTTCAGAAATTAGGAACTATATTGTTTTGTAAAATATGGACTATTTTATTAATTAGGGACTACACCGCTACAACTTAAGAATAAATAGAATGATGAAAGTAACTGGCAGCGAACGTCCCTAAACGGGCACACCATGAAGATGATTTTAGACAGTAGAACAAACTTCGGTGTATATCCCCCAAATATCTTACCTAAACTATGCATTGCTGTATTATATAATAATATTGCAACTCTCTTATACACACTATTTCAAATATTTTCATTAAATAATAATTATGTATATTATATTGAAATTTACTTTGCATCATCAAGTCTAAAACTGGCAGTTCAAACTTCTTTAATTTCAAAGCACATAAAAGAGGGTAAGTGGAAGTAACCTAACCTAAATGTTATTAAAGGATGACAAGGCAAGGATTGAACTGTAAATTTAAAGGCAACATAGCAGTACGATAGATAAGCGAAAATGATATGAACTATAGGTCATATTTAAAAGATAACATAAGAAATATATCAATTAATCAACAGACGATTATTTTCGTTCTTGTTGAAAAATAGAATATTGTGTCTAGAGTCGTTTCACCTCAGGCTGGCAAGAACTTTTCGTCGATTAGACGTCATCAATTACGAGTTACCTCCCACCCTTTACTGAATTATCGAGAAATGACCGTCTTAGATGAACCGCTTAATCTCGAAACCCTTAAAGGTGGGGTCGAGTAAGATATTTACAGCTGGCCGATGTTTGTACGGATATTGGTGAAGATGATAAATACTTACATCCACGGTCAAATAATTATAAACAAAACAATTTTATATTTTTTTCTCATTGTTTTAAAGTCAATAAATATAATTCAATGTTATTCTATTACGGATAATTAAGTCATTGTTATTATTGTTAGTTTCATATTATTACTGCATTTCTATAATAAAGATTTTTCTGTAGACGCCTTCAGGAGTAGTTCGTAATTCTACATACAACAACGGTGTTTTCACTTTAACACTGCCCAACCCAATAGAGGGAGGCAACTACACTTGTCGGCTAATTGGAGGAGCTACAAGGGAAGTATGTTTGCAACATACAAACCTCTTTCACACAGTTTCTACTGTGTACGTGGATGAAATCACCTCGTCACTACTCCTACAAGGGAATGACATTAAATGGCTACGAGAAGAAAACGAAAGGCTTACGTTTGAGTTGCTGGACGTGTGTAAGTCTTCCTAGATATTGTCTTCCTGTTTAAAATACAGGAAAGCAAATTATGCTTTACAATTTGTATTTTATATATTAACGCTCAACTATAATTTGTCTGTGTTATTTGCCTGTGTTATTTGTCTGTGTTATTTGCCTGATTTATGTGTGCGCGTACGTTGGTTTGTGTGTATGATCTAATAGGGTAATGTTGTTATTTTTTTTCTACTTTAATTAATATCACATATTAGTGTCTGCATATTCATACATATTTGAAAGATACTGAACAATGTATGAAATGTACTTATCTTTATCGTTTAATTTATACTAGGATAAGAGTAAAAGTAACAATAAAACTGAGGTCAGTTTATATGTCAACCCTGAAACTGTAGGAAAGCCATTTAGTCAATCCCAATTACTTGATGACGTCACGTGTTACACTTGGTCTACGAGAGAATACTGAGCCCTCGTAACTATATAAAAATTGAATGACTACGAAAACGAAAGCAAAGTGAATTTTCTCAGAACTAAACGCTTTGAACACCGAAACTCTGGGTTAAATATAATAACCATTCCAAACGCCTCCCTCCACCCCAATTAGGTTCTTACCAAATGTAAAAGAGCAAAGTACAGACTACAGGTATAAATGCGATAACCGTTATGTGTAACTGTCCCCATTTGTCCTCTATCATTGCTAAAGTTAATCCTGTTGTGTTCTTTCAAACGGGCGTGACAAAACTAATATGGCTGAACACAAACGTCATTTCCGGGTTGATAACAACTAACAGATGGGCGTGACAAAACTAATATGGCTGAACACAAGCATCCTCTCCGGGTTGATAACAACTAACAGATGGGCGTGACAAAACTAATATGGCTGAACACAAGCGTCATTTCCGAGTTGATAACAACTAACAGATGGGCGTGACAAAACTAGTATGGCTGAATAACAAGCATCCTTTCAGGGTTGATAACAACTAACAGACACGATCGTCATAATATGGTAGCGCTGTCAAAAACGATTTCCAGCAAACTGTTTAGAAAAGAGGTTTGCACGTGTAATAAGCACTACCAAATGTAAATAATGCAAACTTTGGGACCTCTGGGTAGAGAACAATGTCTCTATGAAATATATTTAAATTAAAAGATTTTTTTCCTGCACTGAGTCACCTTTCAGACTTCATAGAAACATTAAAATAGATTAAGTCAGTTCAAGCACAAAATTATAGTGAAATTGTAATGACTGTTTTATGGTTTTGGCCACGTGCACACACATACACACAGATACACACACATACATACACAGAGATACACACACACACACATACACAGAGATACACACACATACACACATATATATACATGTGTGTGTGCATCTGTGTGTGTGTGTGTGTGTGTGTGTGTGTGTGTGTGTGTGTGTGTGTGTGTGTGTGTGTGTGAAGCAGTACTGTAAAGACATACTTCCGCTATTATTTCACATTCTTCTGCATTTATTTAGATGTAAATGCTGGTACAAACATCGCATATGGAGTAGTTGTCAGGGTGATTGCATTTCGGTTCAGCTTGCTAGTGGCTTTACTACGCTCAAGCAAGAATTATAATTAATAATGCAAAAGTTCGTTAAATAATGAATATTCACAAATAAACGTGTTTGTATCTACAGATTTTACAACGTTACACTACTTCTTAATATAATTGATTTATTTCCCATCAAATCACATTGCTTGAAATCTTTCAATTTATTTTATAACATTATAAACAGCTCATAGACCAACTTCCTGTATCGCCGTTAAAGAATATGACGCCGAAAGCAGAGTTCACAACCTCTACCTGGATGGCTCTACTCCAATCAAAGTATACTGCGACCAGTCTACAGACAATGGTGGTTGGACGGTAGGGTTACGTGATGACGTGGTCGTGTGCTTACGTAGATAAATAGAGTAAATAGATCTGACGTTTATTTATGATAACAAAATTTAGATTAAAGATTCGATCATTAAGGGCATTGTCATTTATCGAAATGTATTCTGTACGTAAAAACATTTCTAGACATCTTGTAAAAATGAACTTATTTTGTTTTACAATACCGCATAAGTGCAGGTTTTATTTACCTGTCAATAGATATGTATTAAGCATTGTTTAACTTTAGTTATTTAGTTTGTAGTATATGCAATTTAAAATCGTTACACATATTACTTCTATTCGAAATTATTGCATACATTTTAACAATATTGTGGTATTGTTCTATTGAACACATACAACTGTGGATCGGGATAGTCGACTATTACGTTTACAATATTAGCTTCTCTAACAAATCAGTGTTCTTGGCATAGTCACGGATGTATTTCTATTATAATTAAAACGATATTGTATTTAATATCGTTTTAACTTTAAGGGGATAATAGTTTGTCATGTATGCCTCTTTTTACCTCTTCTATGCCACTTTTAAGCAAGTCATTCATTGGTTAGACATATAATCCATTCCAGTATACATACATCCATCTTGTCACTTCTATGATTCTAAATTTATTTTTTGATTCATACATACAAACGATGACAGGTAATTCAAAGAAGACAAGACGGTTCAGTGGATTTCTATCGGAACTGGACAGAATTTGAAAATGGTTTTGGAAACCCTGCATCTGAATACTGGATTGGTATTGTCTACTAATTAATTTTGTTTGACGATGCCATTTATTACACACGCACACGCACACATAAAGACACAAGTGTTCACTGTTAATATCCCAAGCAGTATTATTCTTTATTTATAGTAATATCCAATACAGTTTATTTATATTAATGTCCAATACAATTTATTTATAGTAATGTCCAATACAATTTATTTATAGTAATGTCCAATACAATTTATTTATAGTAATATCCAATACAATTTATTTATAGTAATATCCAATACAATTTATTTATAGTAATATCAAATACAATATTTATTCATTTAATAGAAGTGTCCCTTTTTTTATATATTATTACTGTTATTCCAGGCACTACTTCTTCCTTTATTCATAATATTCCAATGTGTATTTCTGCCTTTATTGTTAACATCCTCTAAACATAAAGCTTAATAGTCAAAGTAAATATGGTGTAACACGTTCATTATTCTCATATGTATTAACTCTTACTATGTATTAACTCTTACTGTGTATTAACTCTTAGTATGTATTAACTCTTATTGTGTATTAATTCTTACTGTGTATTGACTCTTACTGTGTATTAAACTCTTAGTATGTATTAACTCTTATTGTGTATTAACTCTTACTATGTATTAACTCTTACTGTGTATTAACTCTTATTGTGTATTAACTCTTACTGTGTATTAACTCTTACTATGTATTAACTCTTATTGAGTATTAACTCTTATTGTGTATTAACTCTTATTGTGTATTAACTCTTACTGTGTATTAACTCTTACTATACATTAACTCATATTGTGTATTAACTCTTGCTATGTATTATGTCTTACTACCTATTAACTCTTACTATGTATTATGTCTTTGGAATAAGTGTACTGCAGTAGCTTCGCATTTTCTATCTGTGAAAACGATTGCAGTTCATGTCCCGTATAAACCTCGTATTATTGTTTGACAATTTTATTTCATTCCTGTTAACATGTGTGAATACGATGTAAATGTTTACATTTCGGGTTATAAATATACGGGACTATGGGTCTATGGCCTTTCAGCTTTACTGAGAGGACTACGAAGATTGCGTACTTTCTGAGAGGACGTACAAAGACTGCGTACTTTCTGACCTACTGAAGAACTTCCATTTGTATGTCAATAGCTTCTGTCTGTTTAATTAGTTCAAGACTTTAGATTAGATTATATTTAGCATGTTTACACTTTATCAATACATTATATCAACAAATGTGATAAACAGGTCTTTCCAATCTACATTGGCTGACCAATAGCAGGACGGCTATTCTTCGTGTTGACCTAATGGACTTTCATGGCAATACGTCATACGCCTTATATAATACATTCTACGTCGGTGGGCCTGATGATAATTATAGACTTCAAATCAGCAACTATCAAGGGACATCAGGTAACCATGCGTGCATTTCTATCATTTTATCCACAATTCCTAATCCTGGAATTCATTAGTACTTAACCGGTCTAATATTGTTTCATTACAAACTGTACCAAATAAGATTTCTTCCTTACATTTACCATGTAACTCTAAGCTTACATGCAGAATATATACTTCAAATCGCTTAAAAATGAACATGTAACTAAATTGGAGAAGCAAGGGTTGGTAGAAATATTACATATATTTGGTAATATATATATATGCATTATTTCCTTCTGATAAACTATTTCAAAATCTGTTGACCTCATTGAAGTGATAGTCAGTCAGCTATGCTTAATGCGACACGTCACAGTGTCTCCGTGACATCATATTACCAATACATATGTTACATTTCAATATAAGACATTTACAATACAGCATATTACGATTGAACTAATATTGTCGATATTACGTTTTATTTTTTAAATATTAAAGTATTTAACATGCAAATGAATTACTCTAGTGTTTTATTTCATTATTATTTCATCATATTTATATTACGTGCATTGTAATAATTCTCTTCTATACAAACGGATGAATTCCGTTCTGTCGCCTAGTTGTTGATGACTACTGTCCGTCAAATATTTAATATTAGTGACAATGACACTCTACTTCAAATAGTTATGTGACAATGACGCTCTACTTCATCTAGTTATGTGACAATGACGCTCTACTTCAAATAGTTATGTGACAATTATCCTCTACTTCATCTAATTATGTGACAATGACGCTCTACTTCATCTAGTTATGTGACAATGACGCTCTGTTTCATTTAGCTTGATTTCTTTCTACATATGTATTCCAGGATATTTCTTTTCACATTACCATTGCCACATATTCTTAAAGTAGCTCAATACTTAACTTTGGTTCGCGTCGTTTAATTGGCAAAATATCACATTGACAGTGCATGTGTACTTGACAAAGTTATCCTACGACAGAAAATCAATCTGCTTTGACCTCTACCACCTTAGAGTGCTGCCTTATTTCGTTAGAAGTGTAGTGTTGAAGGCAATTAACTGTGTGTACTCACCCCACTCTGAACTGCTGCCTTATTTCGTTGTCAGTATCGTGTTTAAGGCATTTAACTGTATGCACTCACCTCACCCAGATTTAAACTAGCTTCATCTCATTGTAGATTCATGAGCAAGAGAATTGCCTATCAGAAGGAAGAAGGAAAGAAAGGATAGAAGAAAAAAGATAAAAGAAAAACATAGTGCGAGATAAAAGAAAAGGGAATGACAGATAAAGAAAGAGACAGACATGCATGCAGAGAAACTGAACTGTTAAAGAAATACATAAAATGGTTAAAAGAAAACTAACGTAAAATGAAAAGAGAGAGAAAAGAAGAAGTGAAAAATAGATCAACTTTAAAATAAAAGATAATTAGACGTGGAAAGATAAGGAAAGAAAGATTACGTATTTATTTTTAAATATCGAAATAATACAGAGATTTTAGAGTAAACTGTGAAAATGACAGAAACAATGTAGAGAAAGAGAGCTACAAGAGAAGGAAGGAAGGAAGGAAGGAAGTAAAAGGAAGGAAGGAAGGAAGGAAGAAAGAAAGGGAGGGAGGGAGGGAGGGAGGGAAAGAAGGAAAGAAGGAAGGGGAAGGAGGGAAGGGAAGGGAAGGAGGGAAAGAAGGAAGTGAGGAAGGAAAGAAGGGAGGGAGGGAGGGAGGAAGGAATTATTTTATGTAGTAATCTACTAAGATAATAGTGCACTAGAACTTGAAATTGATACTAGCATGTTTTCCAGTTTTAAACAGCATTAATCCTTGTAAAACTCAGTAATTTGTGGATTTAAATTTTTTCAGACGTGTCAAAATCCAAGGACACTTTATTGACTGCATTTATCGCTCCTCCCTTCTCAAATAATCATATTATTCGTGTTACTACAGGGGACAGTTTGGGGTCTCAGAATAATATGCAGTTCTCCACCTACGACAGAGACCACGACGGATTCGACATCATCAACTTTGCTTCGGATTGTCACGGCGCTTGGTGGCACTCCCTGAACACCAGGTCCAACCTCAACGGCCGGTACTATCCAATCGAGATAGAACAAGTGGATAGCATTTGGTGGTATTCCTGGAATCAGTATGGATCCTTAAAAAGCGTAGAGATGAAAATGCGATGGTAGAAAAAAAATAAATAGACAAGGAAATATCAGAGGTGTCTGCTTGTCTGGTACTCGTGTCATTCTCGTCGATGCAGAAGTTCAAAAATGTTTCCAAGTCGTAACGAACATTGATATGTTTGCAGTCGTAACGAGCATTGATATGTTTGCAGTCGTAACGAGCATTGATATGTTTGCAGTCGTAACGAATATGTTTGCAGTCGTAACGAACATTGATATGTTTGCAGTCGTAACGAACATTGATATGTTTGCAGTCGTAACGAACATTGATATGTTTGCAGTCGTAACGAACATTGATATGTTTGCAGTCGTAACGAACATTGATATGTTTGCAGTCGTAACGAACATTGATATGCTTGCAGTCGTAACGAACATTCATATGTTTGCGCACGTTTTATACACATGTATATTGTTTATGATAATTGTTATAAAAATTGTTTATGTGAGGATGGAATCCTGTTCTGCCTGTAAATCGTTGTGCTTCATTAACATGCACAAATTCTACAGGTTTAATTACAAAATTAATTTCATCAATTAAAATATATCAGCCGTATTCATGTGCTGTATTTATTTATTTCTAATTATGTATATTATTGAAGATGAAGTTCTAATAATTCTCAGATTCAGATATTTTCAAATTATATGTTGTCAAATTTAGTTTCAAATGTATATACTTTAATTTATTTGTTGGCCTATAAACTCATTAACTTATAAAGTAATTAACTTTATTTATTTATTTACAGAGGAGAAAAGAAAATTCATACATAAATATGAGGACTGTATTTTGAATTGGTTTATTTCGTATTCTAATAGTTCAGTCTTAAATGGGAGCTGATTCCATAGTTCAGTATTAAAGGGGCTGATTCTATAGTTCAGTATTAAAGGGGAGCTGATTCCATAGTTCAGTATTAAAGGGGCTGATTGTATACTTCAGTATTAATGAGACTCATTCTATAGTTCGGTATTAATGAGACTCATTCTATAGTTCACTATTAAAGGGGCTGATTCTATAGTTCACTATTAAAGGGGACTGATTCTATAGTTCACTATTAAAGGGGCTGATTCTATAGTCAGTATTAAGGGGACTGATTCAGTAGCTCAGTATTAAATTTGCATTCGTATCATTTTGAGTATGGACGTTATGTAATAATCTTAACACCTTTCTTTTTCTTTCATAGTGGGAACAAGTAGCATATTAAATGTCTGTACGTTCTTTTATTGGCAATAGTGAATATAACTCCTTCATACTGCTGACCTATATATATCTGAACATTTTGCTTATCCTCCATCATCAAAATCCTGTAGTTTGGCAAGACTTTAACAATCAACTGATTTTTAAACCGTTTGCATCGCGTTATGTACAGGTTCCCCTTGTATGGCTGGAAGCTTCTATAATCGGACTCTTGTTGATTAACTGGTATCAGTTTACAAATAGAAAGAAAGAAAGAAAGAAAGAAAGAAAGAAAGAAAGAAAGAAAGAAAGAAAGAAAGAAAGAAAGAAAGAAAGAAAGAAAGAAGGATGGAAGGAAGTGAGGAAGGAAGGAAGGAAGGAAGGAAGGAAGGAAGGAAGGAAGGAAGGAAGGAAGGAAGGAAGGAAGGAAGGAAGGAAGGAAAGAAACAAACAAACAAACAAAGATTTGACATATTTTACTATAAGACAAAAAAATGATCCTCTTCTCATTAACAAGTATTCTTCTTTATACAATAAATAGTAGCCAATTCGCTACTTCTATTCTCCTATATTTTCTTAGGCAAAATTAAAGTAGCATTGAAGATAATTAACCTATACAGTGCGTTTAAAATAAAATCCTGGGTAGCAAGCTAAAAGAATTTCATTTTTCTTCATCACTTTACCATTAAAACGATGCAACCGAAGAAATGCTAATGAAGTGCTCTGGCTAATAGACATTAAAAATATAAATATACATTAGTTAACTCATTTTAAAGCACTTGCTAAATAGATTTTGAATTCATTATCATTTAATAAGCATAATCACTTATCAGTGGTTAAGATTTATTTGCTTCCAACATAAATTCCACATCTATGCACCACTATAAGTAACGTACTACTGACACATAATTTATCTGTTCGCAGGTGGAACTTCTTACTTAAGGAGTTCCGTAATTTATCATCTTCCCTTCAACTTAATGAATCAAATAATTAAAGAGCAAATGAATAAATGAATGAATCATAAAACAAATAAATTAATCAAAACAGTAAACAAATAAGCAAACTAATAAATTAAAATTACACAAACTGCATGCTAAATGTTAAGAAATAAAAATTCTAAAATAAATTTTAAGACATAAATATTTTATAATACTTTAATAAATGCATTGACACATTTTTAATACAGAAATAATATAGCATTTAAGAAATAATATAATACAGCATTAAAAAAAACATAGACATCAATAGATAAATAATTGTGTTGCAAAAATGCAAGAACACTTACTTTTATTGATTTAATGTTTTGAATAAAATTGCTTTATGTCATGATTCATGCGCATTATATAAAAGAACAAAACACAACAATATAGAAAGCAGGATTCTGTCTACACTTGTGATTATAAGCAAAGACTACTTGTTGATAGATAGACAGACAGACAGGCAGGCAGGCAGGATGTGGATAGATAGATAGATAGATAGATAGATAGATAGATAGATAGATAGATAGATAGATAGATAGATAGATAGATAGATAGATAGATAGATAGATAGATAGATAGATAGATAGATAGATAGATAGATAGATGGATGGATGGATGGATGGATGGATGGATGGATAGATAAATAGATAGATAGATAAATAGATAGATAGATAGATAGATAGATAGATAGATAGATAGATAGATAGATAGATAGATAGATAGATAGATAGATAGATAGATAGATAGATAGATAGATAGATAGATAGATAGATAGATAGATAGATAGATAGATAGATAGATAGATAGATGGATGGATAGATGGATAGATAGATAGTAATAAAGTAATTATAATTTTCTATCATAAACAAGCAGTATTAATATGTCTGACATAGGAATAAGAGTATGTAGAACAAATGAACAGTTCTTAGCATTGAAACAGTTTACACCAGTCCAGTGGGCATCTGTCATGTTTCCTTTTTATTTCACACCAGTCAAGTAGGTGACGTATCTCCTTGTACATTTATTATTTCACAGCTGCCTTTCTTGCTTCCTTGTGTATTTATTACTTCTGCTTTATACCCAAATTTTCATCTCTACCCTTTTCAAGGATTGATGATTGTGCCAAGTGTACCACCAAATGCCGTCCACATTGGTCACTTCACTGGGGTAGTACCGACCGTTCAGGTTGGCCCAACTGCAAGAATAGTACCACCATGCCCCGTGGTAATTTGCAGCACAGTTGGTAGAATATACATCATGTTCTCTGTCGTACGTTGAGAACTGTGTGTTATTCGCTGTCTCAAAACTGTTGCCTGTGGTAACATTCAATTGCAAATGTTATGTTTATGTTTGACTGAGTCGTTAACCCCATTCCCAAATCTTCATTGAAAATGCCAGTAAAATGAATAATTTGCTTATAGGTTTGAAAATTGTCTGAGGATGAAACTTAATTTCATGAATTACGTTTTATTTCAAGGAGAACGTCCATATTAGAAAGAGACGTAGTTTAATTTTCAACGATCTAGCATAGTCGTGTACTAATTGTAGTATATTCATTGGACTGGTTAAAGGATTCATTGGAGTACATTAATTGGACTGGTTAAAGGATTCATTGGAGTATATTCATTGGACTGGTTAAAGGATTCATTGGAGTATATTCATTGGACTGGTTAAAGGATTCATTGGAGTATATTCATTGGACTGGTTAAAGGATTCATTGGAGTATATTCATTGGACTGGTTAAGGGACTCATTGGAATATATTCATTGGACTGGTTAAAGGATTCATTGGAGTATATTCATTGGACTGATTAAAGGATTCATTGGAGTATATTCATTGGACTGGTTAAAGGATTCGTTAGAGTACATTCATTGGATTGGTTAAGGGATTCATTGGAGCATAGTCTTTGGACTGGTTAAGGGATTCCGATAGAAATCCAAAATAATTAAATCTGTTAATTGCTTTTATAAATATAACCCTATATTAAGAACATTGTGCACTCATAATATGCTGTATAGTAATCGTATTATTTTAAATAATATAAGTGATAATAATATCAAGTATTTCATAATAATATCAAGTACTTTTAATATGCCAAGGAAAAGAATATATTATGTTAACAGGGTGACTCATCACATTGAATGAGATGTATATTTCTTTAAATAGAACAGAATCAGTATATAATAATTAATAATGTCTTCTAAAGTATATTGTCATTAAGAAAACTATGATTCCAGCACACTAATTTGTAGTTATACTTTACGAGTGATAATGCCTCACGTTTCTAATAAATTTAATTATCAGTTTTAGTCAGAGGTCGGATAGGTTCAATACTTAAAGGTTTCACTGATAAAAATTAGGCCACCAGATTGGAATAAAAGTATGAAAAGCATATTTAAAAATCTAACTTGCTAACCTGCAGTCCCATGATAGCCGCCTATTTGAAGTCTATAATTATCCTCGGGCCCGCTGATATAAAATGTATTGAACACGGCGTATGCTGTATTACCGCTGAAGTCCGTTAACTCAACTCGAAGTATGGCTGACCTACTGCTGGTCATCACATTTAGATTGGACAGACCTGTAAATAGATTCTACTGGTTTAATGAAATAAAATGTTGAACGAGCTCATGAAATATTTCATGTATTCATTAAAGGTTTACTATACTCATAAAAGATTTACTATACTCATAAAACTGCTTAATGTTATTAAACTACTTTGTAAGACGCACTGACAGAAGCTAGCTCAGTAACAAAAAGTTCTCCATTATTTATGTATTTCACTAATTTTCTCAGCAGCTTGAACAATGTATTGTTTAATCCTCAAGTTCTCTGCACGCAAGTTTATAGTCTTACTCATCAAGCTGTAGATGGTAAAAAGTTAAATAATCATCTTTTGAGGCATACATACATATTAAAGAATATACATAATTCATAACTTTTAAAATAAATTATCCGTTTTCGGTGTTGATGAGGATGATAATAATAATAATGAGAGAATTTTAATTAATCGCTACATCGTATAAAACTCTAAGCAATAAACAACTATTTAAACATAATGAAAGACATTAATTACATATTATACATTATCTCGCGGCGTCATACATGTCTATAGAGTAAATATACTAAGACCACACCGCGAGACAAGATTAATGTGTCGGTACCAATACCTATCCAGTATTCAGACTCTGGGTTTCCAAATCCACTTTCATATTCATGCCAGTTCCGATAGAAATCCACTGAACCGTTTTCTCTTCTTTGGATTACCTGTCATATGTTGTAATAGCGAAGTAGAAGGTAAATTAGCTATACAATCATTGGACGCAAGTGTTTGCACATAACAATACTAACACATTTTTAAAATTTAACGTAAATGGGAATTCATGCATAACGGATAAAGGAATGACTTCATGGATACATATCTGCTGGAAAAGATAAATGTATATTTCACACCTATGTTAAGCCTTTCTACTGTGATTTTGATGTCATTTCACACCTACGTTAAGCCTTTCTACTGTGATTTTGATGTCATTTCACACAAATGTTAAGCCATTCTATTGTGATTTTGATATCATTTCACACATGTGTTAAACCTTAATATTGTTATTTTAATGTCATTTCACACCTATATTAAGCCATCCTATTGTGATTTTGATGTCACTTCACACCTATCAATCATCTAGAAACTAATTCTGTTGGGCGATTACAAACTCTCTCCCATGAAATAACTACAGCCATTTGTTTCTTAATCATTTTAGTCAATAAATAAAAGCAAAGTCTACAAATACATTTATTATAAAAAAAAAACATTAATTAAAACTAAAAGTAAATATAATCTTCGAGTTTTTATTTATACGACCAACACATTCACATAGTATACACACACACACACACACACACACACACACACACACACAATAAGCACAACATCAAACAACAATTTTCACGTCATCGTATCTGCATAATGTAGTAATATATCCACATCTATATTTATATCTACATCTATCTTTGAAAGCGCACGTACACACACACATACACACACACACACACACACACACACACACACACACACACACACACACACACAGTACGTGTATAAATTTTTATATATATAATACACACACACACTTTAAATTAAGTAAATAAATAAAGAATTATTAGTACCTAAGTGGTAGTGAGCAGAGTCTATTATTGTGTGGTGATTCACAGGAAAATAAATTAAGTTTAAAATGCCTATGAGTGGCGAACTAAACAGTTAAAAATTATTTGATTGATATATATATATATATATATACCCTATTGCTGAGGAAACGTAGCGACTTGAATATAAGGAATATTTTCATCAATAAATATCTAACAACAAGGAACTTCAGGTCCATTTACTCAATTTATTACTTGTCAAATTTAAACACTCTTTCACTCTGTATAGACATACCGTCCATCCACCATTATCTGTAGACTGGTCACAGTACACTCTGACTGGACGAGAGCAAATCGGGTAGATTGTGTGAACTCCGCTATCGTCATCATAGTCTTTGACGTCGAGACAAGAATTCGGTCTGTTAGCTGTTCATACGATTGCAAGTAAAAAGATTATATTCGATATAATTCAATTTGATTTTAAGCTTAGCTGTATCTAATTGACTGGAATAGTTCAAATAATTATCAGAAGAAGTGTGAAGTTCTAAAAACTTTTTTTTTTAATTTCTTAAATTTTACAAATTTCTTTAAAAAAGCAAATGGGCAAATACCTTTCCGCGCTAACTGTCGCGAAATAAGAAACTTCCATCAGTTAATTAGTGCATTTTTAATGAATAACGACTCTTGCAATATAACAAATAATTAGCATGTATTCATGCAGCACAAATAAATGAAGGCCTGAAGAAAGAATCACATTCGGCTGAGTTCAACTCACAAACAGAAACATTTGACTCTGACAAAACGTAAAAAAACAGAGGAGGAAAGCATTAAATATGTACAAATTCAAGCAGTATTCATCATATGAAACAGAGACGAAATGATGAAAGATATCTCTGCCAAAATAAATGGAAATATTCAAAGTTATGTGGTATGGGGAGGGATTAAAGATATGTAGGCGAGTAATCATTAGACTGGGAACTTGTTCAAACATTGCTGACATTTATTTTTTCTCTTTATCCATTTGGGTATTTTTGTATTTTACAATGTTTTCACTGCTCCTTCCATTTTGCATTCATAGATAATGTAGCCTATAAAGTATGACAATTGTAACTCAGGTTGACTAATATAGAACAGTAATTACATATAACTGCTACTGCCTGTTAATTGTCTTCATTAACGTAGTTTAATTCATGCTTGGCAGTAATGAGGCAACAGCAATACAATCCAGATGCCGTAGCCATCTTGGCTGCTCATTGGTTGATGCCTGCATCAGCATCTATAGGTAAATCATAGAACGTTGACTATATCTCTCTCAATCTCTTTGTGTTTGTCTGGCTATCTGTCTGTGTGTCTGTTTGACTATCTATCTATCTATCTATCTATCATGTGTGTGTGTGTGTGTGTGTGTGTGTGTGTGTGTGTGTGTGTGTGTGTGTGTGTGTGTGTGTGTGTGTGTGTGTGTGTGTGTGTCTCTTACTATCTATCAGACCGAACATTGCAAATCAAAGGAACATTGCAAATCAGACCATTCCCACATGCAATCATAAGTGAACATAAGCATACGCATTATTTTTTTTAAAATGTGAACATAACATATAAAGTGATAGCGTTTGCATTCAGATTTTGAATCAAAACCGAAAAGAAAGATAAACGTTATGAGAGTCTAGTAATTCGTACTTACTTGCAATAAATAAACTTACCTGAGTCTAGTAATTCAAACTTATGTGCAGTAAAATAAACTTACATAAGTCTAAATTTAGAACTATGGGAACTATAGACTTGCAGACGAACTTACATGAGTCTAAACTACGAACTATAGGCCTGCAATAAGACGAACTTACATGAGTCTAAACTACGAACTATAGGCTTGCAATAAGACGAACTTACATGAGTCTAAACTACAAACTATAGGCCTGCAATAAGACGAACTTACATGAGTCTAAACTACGAACTATAGGCTTGCAATAAGACGAACTTACATGAGTCTAAACTACAAACTATAGGCCTGCAATAAGACGAACTTACATGAGTCTAGTAAATCGAACTTAAGACGGGCAATTTCTTCTGCCTGACGAAAATTGTCCTCTTGCAGTCGTTCTATATCGTTCCTTTGCAGAGCCAGGGTCAAATTGTCGTAATTCACGTGAACAGTTGAAACTGTGCGAAAGAGATAGTTATTCTGTAAACATCTCTCTGCTGTAGCTGTTCCAGTCACTTGACAGGAGTAGTTACCTCCCTCTATGGGTCTGGGAAGTGTTACAACGAAAGTTCCGTTGTTGTACGAAGAGTTGAGAAATTGCCCTGACGGCGTCTGTAGTAAATTATTATCATGGAAATAAATTACTAATTCAAAATCAATGATAATGACTTCATATTAGTCTTATTACATTTATATGAAAATATTATTACACATTCAATCGATAGAAATCATAACAAATGTATATCATTTAAAACAAAAATTAAAATATAGTTTCAAATGTTAAAAAAAAAAAGAAACAAAAATTTAGAAAGTGATAATATAATCTAAATTATTTTATCCAGACCACTAGAATTATTGTAAATAATATGTTTTTCAATTGCAGTATATACATACATTCTCTTTAGAATTATTTTATTCTGACTCTAGATAAGTATTCACTGTCATTACAGATACAAATCAGCCACGTTTTAATTTTTCATTCTCCGATTCCAGAAAGAGAAAAGAAAGGAAAAGTCTGCTGCTTAATCCAAATCGTTCTGGTCTTATCTGTTACTATGACATTTTGTTTACGTTACACTTAACTAATCTATTTTTACACTGTATTGAATTTGAATGTTCAGTGTATTTCTTTCACGAGGTATCCTTTACGTATGGACTACATAGTTCATATCTACATGTAATGTTGCACTAAATGTATATTATTATATTCTTAAGTCATTTCATGAGTTATAGATTGTCACACGTTTCATAGTAGTATTCACTAATTTCAGAGAGGTTGTAATTAAGTACAGAGTCTGTAATTTCACAGAAATAGTTTCTAATTTCAGAGTAGAACCTAATGTCAGAGAAGTAGTCACAAATATCATAATTTCAGGAAATAGTCACAAATTTCATAATTTCAGGAAGTAGTCACAAATTTCATAATTTCAGGAAGTAGTCACTAATTGTGGAGAATGCACACAACGTTAAGAGAAGCAGTTGTCACTAACTGTGGAGAAGACACCACGACGTTAAGAGAAGCAGTAATCACTAATTGTGGAAAACACAACGACGTTAAGAGAAGCAGTAGTCAATAATTGTGGAGAAAACACCACGACGTTAAGAGAAGTAGTAGTTACTAATTGTGGAGAAGGCGCCACGACGTTCAGAAAAGCAGTAGTCACTAAGAGTGGATAGGCGTCACTAGTACCAAATGGCAATAGCTGATAGAACAATACAACTCGAATGTTTATAGGCTTTTGTTTGATTTATTTCTGATATTTCTATTTGTCTTAATTCCCCTTCACCATCAGCATTTGTATTTTCAGACTTAGTCTCACGTTAAGTCTCTTCAGTTGCTTTTTTCCCCATGAACGAATGAATGCAGACCAACAGTAAAAACTCCTTTACAGAATCATTTGCAACAGACAAAACGGTCAGTGGATCGGTGACGTCGGCTAACTTAAGTCTTTTGTGATAATGTCTGTCAAATTGAAATAGAAGTGTATGTCTGTCAAAGTGAAATAGACGTGTATGCCTGTCAAATTGAAATAGAAGTGTATGTCTGTCAAAGTGAAATAGAAGTGTATGTCTGTCAAAGTGAAATAGAAGTGTATGTCTGTCAAATTGAAATAGGCGTGTATGTCTGTCAAATTGAAACATGTATGCCTGCTGAGTATGCAATATCTTTTGCTTACCTTCAACGCGATTATACTATATAAAATGTCATTTGTGTAAACTTGCGTCGTTTAATAAAGACATAATCTGTCCAATGACAATTATATAATCCTAATTAAATGTAATATTCTTATATTTATAAACTTATATCTTGCAATAAAAGCATAAAACAATTTTACATTCTTTAGAAAGTAAGGAGATATTTTGCGACCATAAAATATATTTTTAATGGTATAAAGTTTAAACGTACTCTCCATGTCACAGTAATTGGTGGCTCTCCCAGGGACCGAAAATGCCCGCATGCTAACTGCACGTGACTTTCCCCGTTGATAACAGGAAACTGAGCGTCAGGTAAAATGTACGCGTGTAAATCTCCTGAAATTGTTACTGGAGCTTCTGGGAAAGAAAAAAATGACAGGAAGGAAAATGTGGCATGACATAAAAGATGTGGTTTGTATATGCACATGCTCTTATGCAATCTTCATCTTATGTCGATTAGAAAACAAAACAGACCATAACGTTTATAGTGCATTTTATGCACTTGACACACACACAGACTTGAATAGTCTCAAATCCGTAAGTTGTACAACTTACATTGTATATGGGAGAATAAATTCGTAGTGTTGTGATTTGAGAACAATTAGAATTCAAGAGACATTTTAACAATATATGTCATTAATATTGATAAGGGGGAATTGAGATTAATAACTGTCGGTATTAGAAGGAGGACACAATACTGACAATAAAATATCAGGGCTTTTTTTTCTCAAAATGCACGACATACTTCAAGCAGAAAATACAATTCTTTAGATATTTTTAAAAATCCGAAAATAAACCTTCCACACACAATCTATAACATCGATTCTGTTTCAACAGGTCCTAAATTAATTGCATTCTGTATAAAATGATTACCAGGTTCGTGCAAGAATGCTGTTTGTGATGATGCCAGGTCTCCATTCAGATTGACGAGAACAGAGTACTCTCCCATGTCTGACGGCTTCACTCCTGAGAACTGTAACCCGGCATTCGGTACAAAATGCAGAGTGCGTCCCAAGTCGGCATAACTCATAAACCGTTCGCCGAAATAGCCAGCCAAAGGGATTTCACGATCTGAGATCGGTCATATTATTAGAGTTTATAAATAACCGTTTATCTACGTGAATAAATTCAATTTCATATATGTATGACGAACTATTACGATTTTTAAGGTTTTCTGTACGTTGTGAACCTCATCATAGATAGATAGATAGATAGATAGATAGATAGATAGATAGATAGATAGATAGATAGATAGATAGATAGATAGATAGATAGATAGATAGATAGATAGATAGATGGTGTTGTAGTAATAGTATCTCCTCCAAACTAAGGCCAATGCATTATTTCCTCTAAAGAGTCACGTGATGAAAATAATAATAACTTTAATCTTAGAAGTTGCTCGACGTATTCCATGCGTTCTATTTTTTTTTTTACTATACATTGTTTAAAATTAATTAAATTATAGTTTTAGACTTAATAAACCAATTAAATAAAATTGTATTCTATATAATAATAATATTATATTATCTGGAATAAACAATACATGTACATACTCTGATATGTCTGATACCACTCTATATCAATGATATGTTCGGATGGCATCAAGTCGAATCTCCATGGTAGCGTGACGTTGTCTCCAAGACAAACATTGACCCGTGTGCCATTAGGAAATGTCGATGATGACGTCCATTGCAAAGCAAATGTATCTGAAATGGTATTTAGAATTTGCGGTGAATGAAAGTTTCAAAACAAAATTTCATGAATTCATCTATGAAACACTGCATTTAATATTCTGAATATAATATTTTTTGTCATTTTGTAAATTAATCAGAACTAGAGGCACTAAAACAGTATAAATAAATGAAAGCAATAGCTTAACTCCGCATCGTTCAACAACGGAAACCGGATCACGTTATGTATTCGTTGCCAGTAGATATCGTAATGATAGTGTTATTAGTTTACCCATAAAGGCTCCGAGAAGAAAAACAAGATTTATCAGCATGATGGATGGAAATACTTAATTCCAACAACAAAAACTTGCTGCCAATTTTTGTCACTGTTCAAGTCACAAAAAGCGACCTACAGCTGTTACACCCCTCGAAACTACAAGTACACGTGATATGTAACGTTCCTTCTATAAATAAAGTTTCACCTTTCAAAGATAATACTATCTTATTGAGATAATGGATATATACGGCTATTATTTGTGCCAGATGTTTTGATCGAATGGAATTATGTTGTTATCTAACTTTACTGTTGTTTGACTGCGTTACTGATCTCAGGTAAATTCGGGTGGAGTGCTCTTAAGAATTCAATCTCCAGTCAGTTCCCATTCTATTTTAGAGCAGTAGTCATTAAATAACAATTTGTGTTGTGCACATAACATTCCTGAAAATACCAATGACTTCTTAACTCACTGTGGAGTATTGATTCGCAGATATGAAGATCGGAGTTGTGTCCCTTTCAGTACCTCGTCGTTATACCTTTGTTCTATTTCCGGCAGAATATTTTTGTTTTAATTTGAAAGAGCAAAACTTCGATGTGCCTGGAAAATGAATGAATTTACTTAGGCATCATAAATCCCTTCATAATTAATTTATAAGGGAGCGCTTCCAGCCTAGGCCGATTTGTAAAATGGTGTCATTTTATTCAAGTTTACAGTTTCTGGATACTCGGAATAATACGGCATGATTCTTTTTCGGGACTACGACCCATTGCCACTTAAATTTAATTTCAAAGCGTGTAACCCTTTGAAATTTTTATTTGAATTTGAATTTTTAAAAATGTTAATAGAACTAGCAATATGTGCTGACTAACTGCTCTTGATTTTCACAAAGTATACACGATATGCAATAACAATCCATGAAGATCCCCTTTTCTTTAAATTTAAATAATAAAAAAAATGGGTAAAGGACACCATTTTACAAATTTAGCATATTCGGTTTTTGTTAAGAGAAAGAAAAGGGGAGACAGTTTTATTACACTAGGAAGAAGTCTGTTTACAAATGACTGTCTTGATCACAAATCGTACTGGTACCATTAAAAATATCATGTGTGTCAGCAGAGAAAGGTTAAGGAAAACAGACCGAAGGAAGGATATTTCCTTATTATTACCGGAAATTATCATGTTTGCATTACTCATGTAAACATTCATAATTAATTGAAACTTAAATAGCCAAGATTAGCCGTAAACATCCCCTTGCCTTTCACCATCAATTTTACCATTGTTCAGATTTCGCAAAAATGATGCCTTGTGAAACGCATCAACTTATGTTTTTAAAATAGGATCTGGTAATATTCTTAATAATATTCTGTGCACAAGGCAGTTGGCCACCTCCCACCACTTTTCTTTTCAAAAGCGGTCAACGTTACCAACAAACGTCTGCGTACAAACACTTCGTGATAAGCAGTCAACGTTACCGACAAACGTCTGCGTACAAACACTTCGTGATAAGCAGTCAACGTTACCGACAAACGTCTGAGTCCAGGCACATACTGAGAAGCAGTCAACATTAGGGCGATGAATAAACTGGAAAACTTAGCGTCTGTTCCGTAGTCCATGGTTCATGGACATTTTGATAACAAATACTTATATAATTGCATTTGTTATATGTATGTTTGATTGTTGATTTAATAAATGTATTGTTTAATGTATTGGTCTTCTTATGCATACGTTCGAGAGATAGTGGGCGGATGTGGGTTCGCTAAATATAGGTTGAAGATTGATTTATCTTCTCCTTTGTGAGAGAGACGAAGTGGTGTCTTCTGGAGAATTATTAATAACATAAATTAAGAATCTCATCACCTGTAATTATTTATGGGTGATTAATAATAATAATAATCATAACCAATAACTAGGTTGACATTGTTTCAGATAGATAGATAGATAGATAGATAGATACATAGATAGATAGATAGATAGATAGGTAGGTAGGTAGGTAGGTAGATAGATTAGATAGATAGATAGATAGATAGATAGATAGATAGATAGATAGATAGATAGATAGATAGATAGATAGATAGATAGATAGATAGATAGATAGATAGATAGATAGATAGATAGATAGATAGATAGATAGATAGATAGATAGATAGATAGATAGATAGATAGATGTTGGAGGAAGTATGAAAAGTATAGATAGTCACAAACAAAGCCTAGCCCAAAATGTAACAGTAGAATCATACAAACTAGCCTGTCTCGTTGACTCTACTCCTTGAATTCGTTCAGTCTTGATTTTGACTCTGAGTCAATTGTGTACATATGCCTTTAGGTTTTTCACGGACTACTCATAATGTTTGTAGCAAAACATTTGAGCAGTAGATGTGACACTCGCAGATTATAATGCCGGCTTTTATCAAATAAGTTCATTCAAATGCAATTTGATTGCATTTAACCTCTTGTTCGTTTTATAAATAAAATAAATGTACCATGAATTATACCGGTCTGATGTATGACTCATAATATGAAATTGCATTCTACACTATTAGCAAAATGGGCAAACTTGTATGCTTATAATATTTTAAGTGCGTTTGAACTTCAGGTTTTGCTATACGAGTTTTTTCCTACGTAGAATGAAAAGCCGAAAATATATTTCTGCATCAAAGCAAATTTTTTTTCAATATTACATTTTAACTAGTTTTTGCAATATTTACTCTAATATTTGCTCAATGTCTTATTTAGTATGCTGATTTCATTGTTGAAAAAAGATAAAATCTTTCTTTTATTATCTTTTCTCTATTAACACACGCCGTGATTTTGTGCACTTTACTATGTCCGTCATTTATTGGCTGTTTTAATCATTAGTTCAAAAATTTGTAAATGTGAATTTGCAAATAGTATTATATCCTGCATCTACACTAATAGTAAATTTATATGTTTGTTTGATTAATTAATAAATGTTACATTGCGATGAAAATTTACTCGTTTTAGTTTACATTTAAAAAATAAAATATTGCTTTTATTTTTAACACTTGTGCTTCCTTAATCCAAACAGAAAAATGGTAATAAAAGCTGGCTCGTATGGCTAATGATACTTTAGCCAGTGCAGTGACAATGGTAATAAAAGCTGACTCGTATGGCTAATGATACTTTAGCCAGTGCAGTGACAATGGTAATAAAAGCTGGCTCGTATGGCTAATGATACTTTAGCCAGTGCAGTGACAATGGTAATAAAAGCTGGCTCGTATGGCTAATGATACTTTAGCCAGTGCAGTGACAATGGTAATAAAAGCTGGCTCGTATGGCTAATGATACTTTAGCAAGTGCAGTGACAAGGTAAAGATTGCAAGGAGGACTGATCTAGGTGGTTGATTTTTTTTTCGTAGCTAACAGCACAGAAACTGACAGTTCGCCTGTATCCGGTATCAGCCACAGCGGGCAGTAGTTCTATTATTAAAAAGTCACTGATTAAAGCAGGCATTGAGGCTTGACCGAGATTTCTCATCCGTGAATAACTAAGACATATCGTGCAAAGTTCGGTGAAATAATTAGGTAGAAAATCAATTCATTGTCACTATTATAACGCTATCTATCTATCTATCTATCTATCTATCTATCTGTCTGTCTCTATGTCTGTTTATATGTCCATCTGTCTGTCTCTGATTTTACACAATTTTTGTGTTGATGCTATTCTATGTACACTAACTATATCAACATGAGTTTATAAGATGGACGTTCGCTTGTTAAAATCACTTCTTATAAAATTATAAAAATGCGTCACATTTGAACACAGGTTTAAAAACGCTTTTCACATTGAACGTGTCACTACACACACTGCGACATTTCTGTCATTTCTCCGCATTTGAACTCAACCGTAAAATTCTTTCTCACCTGATTGATCATCTCACTGCTTCCGCTAGGAATGTTTGAAAGTTTGTTTTTAACGTGCAGCTTGTCATAACCAGCCCAGTGTCTAAAGAAAGGGTGGTGCATGTTTGTTAAATTCAAATACAACGCCTCAGGTTGTCAGATAAGAAACCGTGTTGTCATAAACTGCTCCAGGCCTACTGAAATGGTGGCGCAAGTTTGTAAATTCAAATACAACATCTCGGGCTGTCTGATAAGGAAACGTGTTGTAATAAACTGCTCCAGGCCTACTGAAGCAGGTTTGTAAAGTCAAATACAACATATCGGGCTGTCAGATAAGGAAGTGTGTTGTCGACCAATGAGGACCGATTTTTAAAATGGAGGGATTGTAACCCACTTGATGACATCACAGCACAAACACGTCACACATTTCTAAAGAGTGACACACGTTAAAATAATACAGAGGATTATTTCCATTTCAAATTATGAGAAAGTGCACAATACAAAGGATTTTATATTACTTGTTCTTAAACTGAGCTTTTACGCTGAATATATGTAGGTGTTATCCTAATGTATCTTGGTTAGAACGTGTCAATATACACAGATATTCTCTCCCTTCAACGAGTTGTGTTGGGTTGGAGCTGAAAACCTGATGGCACACTCCGGTCAGACAATTGACTGATACGGAAGTTGTATGAAAAATATTATAGCCGGAATAATGTTAATTTATCGAGTAATAATTTAATTAAATGTCTCAGTACTGACGAGTTCAAACTGCGATGTATTTGACCATTCTAAAGAGTTCGACTGAACTGGAACCAATAAGATTGGTTCAGAAAACTTCAAACACTTAAACCTTTCACAGACTTCAAAAACAGATTACTTCTTGTTAAATATTCGTTTGACATCTTAAACTGGAATTGCCAAAGTTTGATTTAAGCAATTTTTTAAGAAAATAATTGGTCCTAAGACTTCGAGCAATCCACTGACACACTTCAAGTAATCCACGGATATTTCTGACGCCACAATTCACTTGGAACAACAGCTCCATGCTACAAAAATTTGAAAGACGTCTTTCACTTGACGAAAGAGAGAATCATATTTAGAAACAAGATTTAACTATGGCTATTGCCTTTTCCAGTAGGCCAGACGGCTACAAAGTAGGGGTGGTTTTGTTGCTTTTATCGACGGTTACTGCTCTTCTTGGACTTTGTTCGTCATTCTTGAAAGAAAGCATGAAGCTGGCATGTTTTCACAATGATGACGTAAATATTCAAGATTGTTATATCAATGACGTCCAGGTGACCAATTCATCAATACGTAAGTCGGTTTCCAAATATTTTGTTTCTGACTATTGGTATGGAAATTAGATTTTGATTAGTTTTAGAAGTTGTAGATTTCGATATGATTAGAAAATATTTGAAACAATACATATTGATAGCGAGTTGATATTTAATGAAGAGATAGTTTTTGAAGTAGTAGTATTTCATCGTCACGTCAGATTAATTTATTGGCTGATTTACCTTATCATTTTGAGAAGAAAACAAACTCAAATAAACAGCACAATAATAATAAATTTTTATTATATATGTTCCATTATAAAACATTATTATGTGCTATATATGTTCCATTATTAAATGAGATAAAGAGATTATTCGGTGAAAATAAGCGAAAGGCTATTTACACCATTAATCTTGAGCGATTATTATTTTGAAGGAGAAGGAAAGGGAAGTAATTACTTTATTCAGCTATAGTTAGTTTGTTTTATAAAGAAATTGATATATTGAAGCATTTTTCCTGATTAAACTGGCCCTGAGTAGTGATATTGGTAAATGTGTCAAGGAATTTACTGTATGCAATTAAGTAGGAGTCCAGTTTCTGTCGTGACTAAAATGTTGATTGAGTTTGTCTCCAGTTCAGTAGAAGTGAGATTATATATATTTTTTTTAGGTAGACTGGAGATGCAGTGTTTGGATGGAGTGAGTTATGGCTGCTAGTATAAATCACTTTCAAGTGTTTCGTTAGAAAGAACATAATTCATTTAGTACACATTTTACATTACCTACAAACAAAAAGAAGATAAAGATATGTTCGCTGCAATTGTTTTGCCTGATATCTTTGTTTTACCTTTAAATGAAATGTTCAAGTTTAATGCAAATATTATGGTAATTATTAACCGTAACACTTTACAATTGAGTTTTAAAAAATTGTAATTTGAATATTATGGTAATTATTACCCGTAACCCGTAACCCGTAATGCAATGCTGTCATAATGAGGTAAGATGCAAGAGGCATAAGATTCATATCTATTTGCGCTAATGATGTCTTAATTGCACCTTTTTTGCTCAAAGTTGTCTAATTACACATCTGCTCAATGCTTCTATAATTGCACTTTTTTGCTCAAACGTTGTCTTCAATGCAACTCTTATTCAACGTTGTTTAAATTGCGCCTTTCGTTCAACGTTGACTTAATTGCACCCCTTTGCTCAATGTTGTCTCAATTGTACTCTTTACCCCAACGCTGTCTTAATTGCACTCTTTCCCCAACGTTGTCTTAATTGCACACTTTACCCCAACTTTGTCTTAATTGCACTCTTTCCCCAACGTTGTCTTAATTGCACTCTTTTCCCCAACGTTGTGTTAATTGCACTCTTTTCCCCAACGTTGTCTTATTTGCACTCTTTTCCCCAACGTTGTCTTAATTGCACCTTTTACTCAACATTGTTGCTTTAGTGATTCGAACGCCAGTCAAGAAAGTTCAAGATTCTCTACGAAAGAAACGCTAAGAACTCATTGGCACCGTGAAGACAGTTTTTTAAATGGCAAACTTTTATATACCGAGTCGTGTTACTCGTGGCCATAAATATTCTTCTTATTTAGTCTCAGGCATCATGATCATCATTCGTCAGATCAATTGTCTATCATTAATTTCATTTATTATCCCCGTCACAATTGTTCTAGACTTTAATGGTGGTGGCAATAGTTCGCTATTAACATTTATTACTATCATCACCTTCACAATCGACATCATCGTCATCATCATCATCATTCTAGATTCACCTATGTCACCATAAGCATTTCTTATTTTTAGCCATTATTACTTTCTTTCTTCAGCCATCTGGTACCCAGTTTGGACTACACTGAATGTGATCTGTGTAATTATATTGGTTGTGGCCGTCATCTACTGTTTTATCTTCAATTGCTGCAAAACAAACAATTCACGATGCATAGAGACACTTAGCGCCTTGGGTGGTATGTATGTGTACTCGAAACAGACAGAAAGGAAATCAAATGGAAGGATGGCTGCATAGATACAGAGACAGACAGACAGGCAGACAGACAAACAGGCAGGCGGGAGGATGGATGGATGAATAGATAGATAGATAGATGGATGGATGGATGGAATACGGGCGGGCGGGCGGGCGGGCGAGCGGGCGGGCGGGCGAGCGGGCGGGCGGGCGAGCGGGCGGGCGGGCGAGCGGGCGGGCGGGGCAGACAGACAGACAGACAGACAGATAGATAGATAGATAGATAGATAGATAGATAGATAGATAGATAGATAGAAGTTTATGTTTGTGTGTAGTGTGATAATAATTATATAAAAAGTTTGTTTATCTCCATTTGTAATAATTCATACCCTTTTATTATTGCAGGGTTGGCTGGTTGTGCGTGTGCGAAGATATATTTTGGAATAACTAATGAACTGAACACATTGAAACCTGAGTATTTTTCAGACATGTTGCCTTTTTATCTGACATCGTTTGGTAGCATCCTCGCGTTCATGTCAGCTGTAGCAATAGCCTGCAACAACAAGCAAACAAGCAGGGCACATTAATGTAACTCTAGATCGGGAACGCTTTAGCAACTTTATAAACGCCTCATTATCAACACTTCTTTACCAACGCCTCACTATCAACACTTCATTATTAACACCTCAATATCAACACTTCTTTACCAACACCTCATTATCAACACCTCGTTATCAACACCTCATTATCAACACCTCGTTACCAACGCCTCATTATCAACACTTCTTTACCAACAGCTCATTATCAACACCTCATTATCAACACCTCATTATCAACACCTAATTACCAACTTCTCGTTATTAACACCTCATTATCAACACCTCATTACCAACACCTCGTTATCAACACCTCATTATCAACACCTCATTATCAACACCTCATTACCAACACCTCGTTATCAACACCTCGCTATCAAAAGAAATTGAGAAAAAATGTCTAACACGTCACCTCAGAATCAGTAACAGACGCAAAAGAAAAAACCCACGACAACTAAAACAAAAACTGGAAAGATGAAAAAATTCAACAGTTTTCAAGGTCAAACTGAAGCCGTCTTTCGTAATGAATTGAGAACAATAATATCAACATCACTACACAATCCAATCCACAGAACCGCAGTCCACAAAATCCCAGCCATCGTGAACAGCACGAAAACTATAATTTTTTTTGTCGTCTGACGTGCCTGGAATTTGCATCATTGATGCTCCAACAAACAACCCGTTAAGCACCAGCAAAGGGCATCATGCAAACAATGGGTTTGTGTGCCTACAGCTAAAACAAAATGACGTAAAAATTAAAAGTGAACACAAACGTTGTTAAACACTATCCTAGATGTTTTGAATACTGTGTTCTAAAACAGCTATTAAAATGTATATATTCTAAATTACAAGTGTTTGATTGAGTGCCATACACAGTTTAATATAAAGTAAAGCTAATTTAGGTATGTTATCATGCAATTTATTGTAAACCAAAATATACCTCACTTCAATATAAATCATAATGAACCAAATATCAGTCTTGTTCTTGTTGTACCTTTGGTGAATATAGTACATATAAAATAAAGATAACCATCATGATTGCTAGTCGCTCCTGAGACTAGGGTACTGAATTTTACCTGGCTGCATTTTAATAAATATTAAAATAGTAAAAATATATCGATTCAAGCAGTTTAAAGTGGACCAGTATAAAAGTGAAAGAGACGCATACACGTTTAGCCCAATCATTTAAGTTGCAAGGAGAGACAGACCAGCTGTTTTCAGTTAAAACATAATGTAGGTCAAACCGAAGCTAAATAAAATAAAATATTCAACTTTGTAAAACCGACCCTGACCCAGTAGTAAGGAAAAAATCCAGAAGTATCAATAGAGAATCGTAAGTTAACTTAAAGTAGCATGTTTTGGCCCATGAATGAATAGGCGGGAAAAAATACCTTGACCCAGGTGTGTTGTAGGAATCACGTGACAGCAGTGATAACTTGGAAGAATGGACAAAATGTAATTACTTCGCTTTACGACAATCCTGACTTCGGCCAGAGGAAACGGAGTCCAGTCTAAATAAAAGATCATAAAATTCTGTGTGTTTGAATGAGTCTAAAAATATTTTGAAAGAAGAGTGAATGATTCTGGAACCGTCAATAACTGTAACTCATTTTGAGAACCGTATCAATAATGGAATGTCTTCCACTGACATAACCCAAACCGGGACACAATTAATTTTATTCTTTTTACAACATAGTTATCTCGATGAAAATTTCTTAGTGCAAATGGTAACATGGGATATAACTACTCGACAGCAAAAGCTTCTTAAAAACAATGAAAAACAGATATTATCTCCCTTTAGTTGGTATACGCATTAACTGCTCGATCCTAGTTATAATGTCTATATTTTAGTCGACAAAACCATTAATTAATTTAATTAAAATCAAGTAAAATCTAATGTTTAATTTCACATAATTCATAAAATATGTAGAAAAATAAAATGCAATATATATTTAACACTGTCACTTGAGACTGAGTTTGTTAACTAGAAATTGTCATTGCGTTAACATGAGATTGTCAATGTTATCGTTAGTGTGTTGAGAGAATGTCAGTGTGAGTCTAGACATGGTAATGAATAAAGTCAACCTTTGGGATGATAGACAAATATAATAATTATTTTTTCTAGCTGTCAAAAGTTTGGTCTGTATCAATGATTTCACACACACACACACACACACACACACACACACACACACACACACAGAGCGAATTTCTATTAGAGCAGATGTTCTAAACTTCTACAAGAAAATAAATTCTTTATAATAGAAAAAAATGTATAAATGTAGAACGGGTGATACATGTGGTTGTTTAATGGGAGATAAATGTGTACGTGTTTAAAGGGAAATAAATGTTTATGTCAAATGTTCCTCCAGCTGTTTTTGCCTATTGATCTATTTTTTCTTTTCAATATAAGACAAACACACACACTCGGAGCATATCATCGCAATTATTACAAGTTCTGACTCATAAAAGCGGAATTTCTGAAAGTGCACTGCTCTTTGTTTCATGCCTTTGATTAATAGAGCGACATTGACAATTCACACACGTGTAAGTCTGAGTGATTTACTAGTAACATTCGCCACGCAGATGGGGATATGGCGAAATATTTAGTATTTATTTCTGTAACAATACTACACGTCATCAGACAGTATAAATAAATAGGTGGTTCTTTGGCTACAGAACACAGGAGGAATCAAGAGGAACAGCTTGAAGGCATTCTGAAGACCGTGAAACGCGTGTGTGTGAGAGAGAGTGTGTGTGTGTGCTGTTTGTTATTGGGGTTTGTATGTGCGTGTGTATGAGAGAGAGTGTATGTGTGCTGTTTGTTATTGGGGTTTGTATGTGCGTGTGTATGAGAGAGTGTATGTGTGCTGTTTGTTATTGGAGTTTGTATGTGCGTGTGTATGTGTATATGTGCCTGTGTGTTTGTGAGAGAGAGAGAGAGATTGATTGCACATATGGGTGTGCTGTATGTAATGTGGTTTTTGCGTGCACTTTAGTATGTTTGTATGTATGTCATGTATATGTGTGTATGCGCTTACTATGGCTAACACACACAAAAAAGAAAGTATTATGAACGATTTTTGGAAACTGTTAAACACGAGTCCGCATGCGTGTGTTTGTGTGTGTCTGTGTGCGTATGTGTGAGAGAGACAGACAAACAGAATATACACATTAATATCCCGGTATGCAAATGTGCGTGAGTATGTAGGTGTGTCTGTGCGTTTGAGTATGCACATGCGTGAGTTCCTGTGTATGTTTATGCAATTGTGTTAATATATGTACAGTGATGTATGTGTCACAACTTACGTCAATCTTTCACACACACACACACACACACACACACACACACACACACACACACACACACACACAGTCCTCTTCCAGTCATCACGTGCCCGGCCATAGGATGACTTTCCTGTATGGTTGACCTTGAGTGACACTGCACTTTCAGACTTAAGCCTTGGTCACGTGTGTACAGCGTATCGCAGACCTTTACAGTAAGTTTTAATGGGGTTACCAGCTTCCGGTTTACTGCAGAAGGAATTTCTGCTATTAACCTAGCAGTGGCTTAGAGTTGATTATTAATGTTATCAGTTACACCAGTTACCGTACTTAAAGTTATATAACATAGTGTGACTAGTCCTTTTAGAGCCTTAGACTGTGATAATAATAATTTGGCACAACGCCACCCTATTGGTTAGTAGTAGTAGTAGTAGTAGTAGTAGTAGTAGTAGTAGTAGTAGTAGTAGTAGTAGAGTCATCCATAACTAATTACAAGGGGTGAGAATCTTAATTTATGTTATTAATAAAAAATAATTCTCCAGAAGACACCACTCGTCTTTCTCACTTGTCGGATATGCGGGTGCTATGAATGTTTTCCCTCTTCCACAACATTAAAGACAAATTTTTAACAATAAATTTATTAATTCAACAATCAGATATACAAAATATGAATATAATCAAAAATCATTGACATTTTCATCACCTCACAACAATGTTCGATTAATGCTAGACAATCGTTCAATTTATCCTAGCAAAGACATCAGCATGCCATATATATATATATATATATATATATATATATATATATATATGATAACCTTTTCAATAAAGGCTGCTGTCACTAGAACATTTTCACAGTCATGCAGTTTGCAAATCACTGTCTTTTTATTCTTTATTTAGACAACAGTCTCTCGTACCCCTTCTTGGTACGTTACACGACTGTTCCAGAATCTTCAATGTGCACTGTGGAGAATCATCCAAACCTTTGCATGCGCTAGCTAGCACATCAAGAGGAATGTTCCAAAATCTTCATGTGTGCTACTCAGCACTCCACGAGGAATGTTCAAAATAATCTAGTGAATTCTCGAGACCAACTCAAGCCTCAATTTTCAATTTGAACTGAATTCACATGAAACAACTTACAGGAACACGTTTACTGATAAGTTCTATGATAACAGACACATGCACCAACGTGATACTGGCAAAATACAACAGTCACTATGGTCTGAAGCAGATCAAATGCACCAATCAAAAAAACTGCACTCCTTTTCTGCAAAAGTCAAATTAAGGCAAAATTCAGGTTTATTTCATCTCTAAACTCCTTTCTCCCTTGTAAACACTCTCAACTTACAAATCTGCAACAATATTCATTAGTCGGATACACACACAGCATAAGAAATATAGCATCAATCAAAATTCACAAGTATAATGTACAACTAATCAGATTTGTGAACATAGAAATAATGGTTCAGTTACATAAAACATTCTCCATTTCAAATAATAGATCAATACCAAACATGTACGAAATATTCTTTTGTTATCAGTCAGTTAACTTACCATAAGCTAACGAGTGCCTTTATGACAAGACTTGAGTTCCGTTCAAATTCAAGTTGATTAGAATATAGACTTTTCTCAACAAAGAAACATTCGGTCCATCCCCATTGGATGAAATGGTTATGAACAGGTATGAGACTATTAGTAAAACTTATCATCAAGTTGGAACTTGTTTGGATTACATCACCAAATTCTCCCATATTCTTTACCTGAGTTGTTTACTTCCAACTTTGACACTTAAAAATATCAGTGTGCTGGGTCACTTTGACCTTTAACAATTTATATAACAATAATAATGTTTTATATTGGTTTTCACAATAATTTAGAGTGTATTCTTAGTGTATATTACTTCGCATCAACGCGAAAAGTGTCATTATTCTGTTTAACTAATACACGTAAACCCTTTTAGAGTACGTGTTATTGTTCTGTTTAACTAATACACGTAAACCCTTTTAGAGTACGTGTTATTGTTCTGTTTAACTAATACACGTAAACCCTTTTAGAGTACGTGTTATTGTTCTGTTTAACTAATACACGTAAACCCTTTTAGAGTACGTGTTATTGTTCTGTTTAACTAATACACGTAAACCCTTTTAGAGTACGTGTTATTGTTCTGTTTAACTAATACACGTAAACCCTTTTAGAGTACGTGTTATTGTTCTGTTTAACTAATACACGTAAACCCTTTTAGAGTACGTGTTATTGTTCTGTTTAACTAATACACGTAAACCCTTTTAGAGTACGTGTTATTGTTCTGTTTAACTAATACACGTAAACCCTTTTAGAGTACGTGTTATTGTTCTGTTTAACTAATACACGTAAACCCTTTTAGAGTACGTGTTATTGTTCTGTTTAACTAATACACGTAAACCCTTTTAGAGTACGTGTTATTGTTCTGTTTAACTAATACACGTAAACCCTTTTAGAGTACGTGTTATTGTTCTGTTTAACTAATACACGTAAACCCTTTTAGAGTACGTGTTATTGTTCTGTTTAACTAATACACGTAAACCCTTTTAGAGTACGTGTTATTGTTCTGTTTAACTAATACACGTAAACCCTTTTAGAGTACGTGTTATTGTTCTGTTTAACTAATACACGTAAACCCTTTTAGAGTACGTGTTATTGTTCTGTTTAACTAATACACGTAAACCCTTTTAGAGTACGTGTTATTGTTCTGTTTAACTAATTCACGTAAACCCTTTTAGAGTACGTGTTATTGTTCTGTTTAACTAATACACGTAAACCCTTTTAGAGTACGTGTTATTGTTCTGTTTAACTAATACACGTAAACCCTTTTAGAGTACGTGTTATTGTTCTGTTTAACTAATACACGTAAACCCTTTTAGAGTACGTGTTATTGTTCTGTTTACTAATACACGTAAACCCTTTTAGAGTACGTGTTATTGTTCTGTTTAACTAATACACGTAAACCCTCTTAGAGTACGTTGTTCATACTCCTCTTGGCAACTAAATTAATTTATTGTGGTTTACTAATCTATTATACTTTGACCATTACGTCTTTATAATATTTTATTGCTGTTACATCACATTATCCCTGTATCGTTACTTTATTAGATTATATTGCGTTACTCTGAGATTCATTTGAGCGTAATATAACTTTAGTACTAATTGTAATTTAATACATACTGCACTCAACTTGGTAAAGACAGTACATTATTTAGTACTACTAGTAAGTTAGTACATACTGCATTCAACTTGGTACAGACAGTACATTATTTAGTACTAATAGTAAGTTAATACATACTGCACTCAACTTGGTACAGACAGTACATTATTTAGTACTAATAATACGTTAATTAATACTTCACTCTACTTGCTACTGACAGTGCAGTTATTAAAAGAAGAACTAATTTTCAATGCAAAAATACCTTATTAAAAAAGACACTAGCTTTGCTAATAAATAGTACATTGTTAAATGCTATATTAACTGTACAACCAATAATAGCTTATTATGTAGTCCACTAATGTTAAAACTGAAAATATTTTAATAAATACTGCAACAACTTACACAGTAACAGTACGTTATTAAGTAGTACACTAACTTTGGTACTTTGTACATTATTAAGTAGTACACTAACTTTGGTACTTTGTACATTATTAAGTAGTACACTAACTTTGGTACTTTGTACATTATTAAGTAGTATATTAACTTTGGTACTTTGTACATTATTGTATACTTCCTTTCATAACAGTAGTGAAGTATTAATAATTTCCCACTAAATGTACCACTAAGTACATCGTTAAATGCTGCTGTGAATACACTACATATTACTAACATGAATCACTCTAAGGTTTTAAAATCTCACGTATTTTTATTTTTATATTTTTTATTTGCCATCTGCGAACATGTTTTAACACAACCTCACATTTCTAAAGATATGCGCATTTTCTATATAACACTTCAGGGTATGGGACTGGCGCCGGAAATGAAATAAATATTCATGGCAGTAAACTCTTTTTCCAAAGAGGATTAGTTTCTGAAACAATAGGAACTATTTGCGAGCTGTCCAAATGGGTGCATAAAAAGAAATTACGGAGCCCATACAAGTTCTCCAGAAACAATCTCAGCAATGCACATAATTACATCTGCAAAAAGTAGAAACTGCAGAAGTACTGCTGTAGATATAGCCTACACCTTCTCAGTGGTGGACACTTTTAGGTCTACAAAAAATAAGAACCTTAGGGTTCATTTTACAAAAACAAATAGAAATAGGCTACATCCTTTTTAGTGATTCACTTAATTGGATGTCTTTGTCCGGGCGAACTCTTCTGTCCTGAACGTGACGTCATGCGTTTAAATTAAAGGTAACGAGATGCTGACTCCATCTGACACACAATGTACAACTTTTCCACCTTGTGAAATCGACCTTCACGGCGCACAATGATATCGGTCACATGATTAAAAGTCGTATTATCTGGCAAGTCTGTTTAACGCCTCGCCTCAAATTACAGCGATACACCAAACTTAACTCATTGCGGAGGGGCGGTTGAAAGTAGTTCCAGTAAATCATGACCAAACTCGAGTGAAACACGCAGTATTACAGGACCCTCGTTAAGTCCTCTAGGTAGAATAGCTAAAAGGATTTTTTTTTTATTTATTTGCGATACAAGTTAAACTAGCTACAATGTTTCATTAATGTGTAATTCAAGTTAGACTAGATAAGAGAAGATTTCATTAATATGTAATTCAAGTTAGACTAGATAAGAGAAGATTTCGTTAAAATGCAATACAAGTTAGACTACCTACGAGAAAGTTTCATTAACATTCAACAATAGATGTTAGACTACCTACGAGAAGGTTTTATTAACATTCAATACACGATAGACTACCTACGAGAAGGTTTCATTAACATTCAATACACGATAGACTACCTACGAGAAGGTTTTATTAACATTCAATACACGATAGACTACCTACGAGAAGGTTTCATTAACTTGCAATACACGATAGACTACCTACGAGAAGGTTTTATTAACATTCAATACACGATAGACTACCTACGAGAAGGTTTCATTAACTTGCAATTTTAGTCAACGAGCTACAAGGAGATTGTCTTAACTTCCGATACCAGTTAGACTAATTGTATTAGCTTGCAATCAAGATAATCTGTCTATAGGTGCAGGCGACATTCAGAAAAGCAAAAGCCACCGTACCATTATTTAAACAGTAAACGTCTGACCTCTCGCTTCTCAGTTCAGCATTCATCAACTAATCACGTGACTTATCATAAAAGAATGTTGCGTTAACTCTGCGCAATATGTCGCAGGATGGAAGATATTTTCGATTTCAGTGCACCCGTTCTTGAGATGATTAAAGATGCCGGGGTAAATTAGGATCAAAATGCGTAAACACACAACAAATGTGACGTCAGTCAGAAAATATGTTGCAAACATAAACCAAAGCAGAGAGAGAGAGAGAGAGAGAGAGAGCGTTCAAATCAATTCAAAGCCTTCTCTACCGGACTTAAATGAATAGAACAAAGTAAACAAACTTCTTTCCTTCTTGGTACATTTTTTCTCTAATAACTAAGCAATTGCAAACGATTGTCAACTTTTATCAGTGAAAGGCAACTAAAATAGTGTGAATGAATGAAATTAATGCACAAGTATTTTGAAAGTATCTCTTCTGCAATCTCCAACACCATTTGTGATAACTCTAATTAAAGTTTGTTGCTGTTTTTTTAAAACTGCGAATACGTATTAGTGTGTTCGAAACAGATTAATCACCTGCACATCTGGTAAGGTAGGTCTGTGTGTAGGCAGTCATGGCAGACAGTTATCTGCATCACTTGATAAAGAATTTGTATTGTACCTTTTGAGTGCAAAGAACACAAGTGACATTTTAAAAAAAAAGAACTGGAGCACTCGCTCTCGTCTCCTGCAGAAATAAGCTTGACGCGCATCTGATCAACATCTGCGGATGACGTACTTTGGATCCGTTTCCAGCAAAGGTCAAAGGTGAATGTGTTCCCTCTTATACGCGTAGGCATGACGAACACTGATGCGATTGTGCTTGTGCATGCATGTGTGCGTGAGTGTCTGTTTATGTATGTGCTTGTGTGAGTTTATGCATGTGTTTGTCTGTGCGTATGTGTGTTTATGTGGGTGTGTTCATGTGTATTTGTGAATGTAATGGAGCTTCACTCAAATGACCATCGTGACTCACTTCTCACAGTGTTTGTGTTCTGAAAACAATGCATTGAATAACACAATTTAAAACTCTCACCCAATCCACTCTTGGTTAACTATATGTGTCGAACTCACGGATATAATTATTAACATGCATGAACGTATGCAGTCTAAATGTCACACCACATTACTTCTCGAATAACGTTCGACAGGCCCTTTCTTATGTCTTTGCTCCTTCCTTCTTTAATCGCCGGCAAATAGGGACTCGGGCAAATGCAGACACTTGAAATAAAGACACGGCAAACACAAACGAAAGAAAATGCAGACATTTAAAACGAAGACGGTAGCAAATACGGGCATGTACAGATACAAGCATTAAAATTAGAGACACTCACCAATACAGTCACCGACAAACGCAGATAGTTAAATAGAGACACTCAACAATACAGTCACCAACAAACGCAGACTGTTAAATAGAGAAACTCACCAATACAGACACCGACAAACGCAGACAGTTAGACACTCACCAATACAGACACCGACAAACGCAGATAGTTAAATAGAGAAACTCACCAATACAGACACCGGCAAACGCAGATAGTTAAATAGAGACACTCACCAATACAGACACCGACAAACGCAGATAGTTAAATAGAGACACTCAACAATACAGTCACCAACAAACGCAGAGTGTTAAATAGAGAAACTCACCAATACAGACACCGACAAACGCAGACAGTTAGACACTCACCAATACAGACACCGACAAACACAGATAGATAAATAGAGACATTCAACAATACAGTCACCAATAAACGCAGACTGTTAAATAGAGAAACTCACCAATACAGACACCGACAAATGCAGACAGTTAAATAGAGAAACTCACCAATACAGACACCGACAAATGCAGACAGTTAAATAGAGACACTCACCAACACAGACACCGACAAACGCTGACATTCGGTAACATGTAGCACAAATCAGTCTTGTGGGTGATGACTCTCTATACTTGTCTGCCCTGTCATGAAGGACCCAGTCCTCGGTCACAGGCGTACCCTGTAGGACTGGTGATTGACTGGTGATAGGTTAGTGTCCGTCCACGGCAGCAAATTAGTTGGATCTCATCCAGTCTACGTGGATGAATGTCAGCAGTGTATTGAGCCACATGAGTCAAGGAGTCTCAGTATTCCTTGATTGCAAAGGGTCACGTGATCTTCAATTTTGAATCAACCAGGGATGCACAACGGGGATAAGCGGGTCCGCTCGAAAAGAAAGCTTGTTGTTTATGTTTCTCCAGGGCTTTTTGCTACCCAGCAACAAAATAAACGGGTCATCATAGAATCACGTAGCTTGGTTGTTTTTTCTCCTGGGTTTATTGCCAACCAGCATCAAAATAATCGGGTCAGCTCGTAGATGTAGATAGCTTGCTTAGGTGTAGTTTTAATCCTAGCTTCTTTGTGTTGCAAACCAGCACAAAGACACACTGATCTATGATATTATCTTGCATTGTGTTTGCCACCAGGAACAAAAAAATCTTCGCATGGTCTAAGCGGAGTAAGTGTTATTAAGGACAACTCTTTGCGAGAATCGTCAGTTGATGGTAATTATACATCTGACGCTTGGTCATTAGTGCTCTAGTTCTTAAGATCATGGCTTAACAACAGTTTTCAACCACTTTAAATTGGTCACTAGAGGTTGGGGTTGGTGAGAGGAGAATGGGGAATTCTCTTCCTCCATACACCAACGTGACGTTAAAACGAGTTCGTGACACCAACGCCAATTAGTTAATGAAAATTATTATTATTATTTATTATTCTTTCATAAATAATTACAAGCGATGAGAATCTTAATTTATTTCATTAATGATCCTCCAGCAGACACCATTCGTCTCTCTCTCTCTCTCTCTCTCTCTCACTTGGCGGATATATGGGCGCTGAAAACGTTTTTCTCTCTTCCACAAAATTAAAGATAAATATTTACTGTCACACAATGTTCCGTAGGTGGAAAATTTCTTACTAAAGGAGAAAAAAAAATTAACAATTTTTATAACAATTAAATTTTAAGAGGCAAATTTATTCCACCACAGAGATGAACCTCTTCTCACATGATTCATAGAAAACTTTTTAAATTTCTTCTGTCGTAATGATATGGCATGATTGCCGCCACGAGGTACTGATCGACTGTACTTATTGGCTATTAAAGAACCTCAAATACCAAAGTCATCTAACTTGCTAAAAGTTTTGACAAGCTGAATGTTGAATTGGATTTCTGGCCTGAACCGCTAGTCATACAAAATCTTTTCAGTCTCTCTTGCCCTGATGGGGAGCATGATGTGGAATCCCTGAAGTGAAATGCTAACTACTGCTCCTGCTTGAAGGAGTTACAATTTTCAACTGCTTGTGACAGATTGAATTACAGACTTCCGGGGATGCGTTGCTAATGCCAAACAGACGTGGGGCTGACTCGAGGTACCGCAACGATGACTTCGATTTTCCGTGAAATTGTTTTCTTAGTCAACGGCATGTATTATAGTTGAGAATATAAATTGTCATTCTGTTTTAGTTATCTTTACGTTGTGTCTAGGGCAGATTGTGTGAAGATTGGATTGTGCATAGTTTAGAGATTCATAAGGATTCATAATTTATTACGTCATTAAGAAGTAACAGTAACAGAGTAATAGTAGTAGTGGCATTGGCCTTCGCCAGTTCATCCGGTAGACGGTTACAGAAACACAAGTTAAAAGATACTAGTGGAAATATCAACTGTAGCACAGGACCGTCTGTTTCCTACTAACACTACAAGACAGTAATAATCTGAATCACACAAGGGCGACTACTAACACTACAAGACAGTAATAATCTGAAACACACAAGGGCGACTACTATAGCAAGAACTGTACAAAGTACACAAATTGAATAAGTAACGGAGAAAATACAACAATACGGCTTATTAACAATCAAATTATAATACATAGAAATATCGATAAGGGGAGGGGGGGCGGGAATAACTAATACAATATATAACATCTGCAGATATTTGGTCAGACTTCTGATGAAGAGTAGTCATTAAGTCCGCAATACCTTATGCTTTCACAGTCACTAAAATATTTGCAAGAAATACAATTCAACTATACAAAGCTAGATCGGATATAAGATCTTCTAGATGACCATCATTCATTTCTGACAGTAGATATCTAAATTAACATGAATCTATAAACCAATTTCTGACAGTAGATATCTAAATTAAAATGAATCTATAAACCAATTTCTGACAGTTGATATCTAAATTAACATGAATCTATAAACCAATTTCTGACAGTAGATATCTAAATTAACATGAATCTATAAACCAATTTCTGACAGCAGATATCTAAATTAACATGAGTCTATAAACCAATTTCTGACAGTAGATATCTAAATTAACATGAATCTATAAACCATTTCCGTAAACTAAGCACACCACTTCTTAGCAAGAACCATTCATGCCGGAATCTGTGAGACTACCCCACACGAGAATTATGTGCAGTGAAACTCATATTGTTCAAATAACCAATTTCGTGATCCATGAATATTTAGATCTATGATCTAAGCGAGTACAACGGGCAGTTTGCAATTCAGTTTAGCAGAGTAAAAGTTAACTTTGCAAAAAGCGCGTATCGTAAGACGCGAAAAGACAGCTAGTCCAGCCGAATACGCAAACGTTTGTGGGATTGGTCAAGGTAACACGGTCGGTCGGTCTTTGTATGAAAGGTGCCCATTTCAGTTCCCACAGAAATGCATCTTCTTTGACTTCAGTACATGTCTAATTTGACCTCCAGAAATCTTCTGCGTAGCACATCCATGAAGACAATGTCAAAGAGATTCGCGTTTCAAGAATAGCGTCCCACAAGTATAGTCTGTTTCACAATGTCACTGCTGGCGGACGTTGTTAGTCATTAGAATGCACTGAGACAAGTATAGTCTGTTTCACAATGTCACTCCTGGCGGACGTTGTTAGTCATTAGACTGCACTGAGACAAGTATAGTCTATTTCACAATGTCACTGCTGGCGCACGTTGTTAGTAATTAGACAGCACTACTTTATTGATTCACACAGACGGAATCACATTCAGCAAAGAAAATAGTCCTAGTGGAAATATACTTTTAAGTTTGCTGTAACAACATCACTGGGATATTAAGAGTTAACTTGGCATAGTTTACTTCTTCGTCTGAGTCATTAAAATGCTAGTAGTAAAATGTTGTTTTCTAACATCTGAATGACCTAATCGATGTAATCTAAGCATAATAATTGAGAGTACTTTTATTACGACATTACGATATTAATGAACACTTCTGGTTTATGTTTGTTGAGACATGGCAATTCAAAGAAATTAGTGCGAACAATATCAGCATTGTACACACGGAAAAGGGCTCTGTGTATGGGGTGTGTGAGGGAGGATGTCAAAAGATGAGGAAAATTATTGTATTTAAACTTTCAGTGAGAGCTAATGTACCCACTCTTTAAAAAGTTTTAAAAGTTTAGGAAAATTAGTGTATTGAAATTGAATTATACTTCTTATAAGTTTCAAATCATTCAAGCCTCTACTCACTGCATGCAATATACAGTTAAAATAATATTTATATATATATTTGTTATGTTACTTTTCAATATGTACATATTTATTATTACTTTCCCATTTCACATAATGGTGCGTGCGTACTATGTAATATATATATGTTGAAATAAATCTGTCAAAAAAACAGAAGACAAAATTATCCTAGCTCTCATTATAAAGGATCAGCTTTTAAATAACTGAAAAACGTGTAGGACGTTAAGAGTTACGGGACTTGCACGCCTTGAAAGAAACAGACACCACACTGACGTCACAAGGTCTGGAATCTCAGTGACATCAAGTAATCAAAGCAATTTAAACACTAATGGAATTATATGTAGCTATATTTAGATGGAGACAGCAGCTAGTTGGGTGATCTCTTAAAATGATGTCAATCGGAGATGGATAATGCAAAGATTTCCCTACTCTTGTTTGGAAATGAATACAGCAGTAACCTAGTAACCACACATTGGTAAAGCAAACAAAGGAAATACCTTCTTAACATTTACCTTTATATCCATTTGTTGGTAACTCATGTGTATTAGATGCAAATCGTTTTCTTGTCCACAATTAAAATGTTTGCTTTTACTTCAGTTTTATAGACATACTGAGACACATTGTAAATTATATAAATATTCATCCCAGTTTCATAATTAAAAAAAAGAAAAGAAAATTAAGGGGGTTGTTTCAATTAATTCTTGTACAGAAAAAAGAAATTGAACATAGCTCGTTAAAACAGCACGTTACTCAAGTGTTTGACAAGGTGGTCGCTTTGCTTATTTATTTGGTTCAACTTCAAGTGTTCTTTCTTGCTCTCTGTGTGTGTCTGTGTGTCTGTGTGTGTGTGCCCTCTAAAATGGTCTGGTGATCTCGTGGCAACCACAAACAGACTGCATGCACAGAATAACTCCCAGGGAACTCACCTTGACATTGATCTAACTATGCGTCTTTCACCATAGTGATCTTGTGAGAGTGTATGAGTGCATGTGTGAGAAAGAGAAAGAGGGAGGAGAGAGAGAGAGAGAGAGAGAGAGAGAGAGAGAGAGAGAGAGAGAGAAAGAGATCATGTCTATTATATCCTCGAAATGCTCTGGCAACAATTTTCCCTTCAAACTGCTGGGAAACCGTTTCCACCACCTTGGATATTTTCAAAAATAATTTATGTTTGTGTCAGTCAGTCAGTTCACTCATAGCTATTGTCTTTTTGCATGTGTACCTCCGTGTGTATGTATGACTGACAGTGCGAGTGCACACATGTACCTCCGTGTGTGTGTGTGTGTGCATGACTGACAGTGCGAGTGAACACATTTAGTGTTTAAGGCATGATTTGAAAATAAGAGTGTATGCTATATCTGTAGATGAATTTGCTGTGTGAGCGTGTGCGTATACGAGTGAGTAGATATCTCTCTTGATCACTCTCTATGTCTCTATAATGTGCACATTCATGTTTCAGTTTTTGTGTAATCAACAACCACTTAATAAATATGTTTAAATCTGACGCGCACGCTTGTCAAACACATATAAACACGCGTACTCACTGTAGAGGGGTCAATTTGCCTCTCTCTATTTACCACCACCATCTTAATTGTTATAATTACCGGACCTTGGGCACTCCTTATGATGGTATTTTTGTGTCAGAGTTGGAGTAAACAACTCGAGTTGAGAATATGCTAGAAATTGCTGATGCAATGCAAATAAGTTCCAACTGGATGAGTACTTTTATTATACAATGTTGATGTTTACAGAAACAAGACAAGCCAATGTGCTGAGATAAAAAGTTTAAGTGTCTAATCACTATAAATGGACTGACTGACACAGACCAAACACTATAAATTGATTGACACAGACCAAATACTATAAATGAACTGACAAACCAAATACTGTAAATGAACTGACCCAGACCAAATACTATAAATGAACTGACACAGACTAAATACTGTAAATAGACTGACACAGACCAAATACTTATTATATAAAAATTATATTGAGAAATATGACAACTCTATTCTTCCAACTCTTTAAATATGTTGACAAATACCACAACACCTTAAACCTTATTGCTTCCAGGTCTATAAATATATTGACAACCACAATACTGTTGCGCTTCCAGGTCTATAAATATATTGACAATCACAATACTGTTGCTTTCAGGTCTATAAATATATTGACAACCACAACACTGTTGCTTCTATGTCTATAAATATATTGACAACCACAACACTGTTGCTTTCAGGTCTATAAATATATTGACAACAACAATACTGTTGCTTTCAGGTCTATAAATATATTGACAACCACAATACTGTTGCTTTCAGGGCTATAAATATATGTTGCAAGTGTGCCGACAGATTGGCTGTACGTTTCCTCCTTATACCTCAACCACTTGCACCGTCACGTGACATGCACGAGAAATGTGTAGAGTGCATCCTGACCTGACACGCACGCACGCCGCCTACTGTCACTTTTATCTACTGTCAGATCTGTTAGTATTCTTTTTTTCTTTTAGGTGGAATACTTAAAAGAAATAGTCGATTTTTTGCTTGAGTGTGTTTATTTGGTTATAGGATAGTTTATTTGTTTGCTTTGATTATTTGTTTGTTTATTGGTTGATTATATATTTAGTTGTCTGGTACATGGGTTGAATAAATGTTGGTTGGTTGGTTCGTTTGTTTTTGGTTTGCAGGCGAATGGGTTGAATAGGTGTTGGTTGGATGGTTTCTTTGATTGTTTCTTTACTTCGCTCGATTGTTTATGTTCAAGTTTTGTTAATTATTTATTTGGTTGGTTATTTTTGTTTGGTGATTGGTAGGTTGAATGGATTTGTGGTTAGTTGGTTGCTTGTTGATTGATGAGTTGTTTTTTTTTTTATTTCTGTGTACGTTCGTCTGTTTCTTTTAATGAAACATTTTGATGTTTACGTTTTTTTTTTCCAGATGACACAATGATTTACTTTTATCGTTTGCTTTCTTTTGTTGGTCGCCATGGTAATCGTCACACTACTTACTAAACGGTCTGAATATTACTGTGCTACACCACCAAAAGTATTTGCAGTGACGTCATCATTGTCTTTGTCCTAACCACCACTAACAATATTACCACCACTAAGCCACATTGTCATTTTTCATAGTCTGCATGGCAATTAGATTTATTTTCATTAACATTTTAACAGCAACATAGCCATTATCTTTGTTATCATCTTCACCGTGACTGCTATCACAGTGTATTTTCATCAACATCATAAACAGCAATCTGTCATAAACTTAGTTATCATCTTCACCATAAGTGTTATCCCAGCATTGTTTTCATCAACATAATCATCAATATAGCAATCATAGCGCATGAGCGGTCACTCTTCTCAGTAAAAGGGACATAATCATGACCATCACTACTGCTATTCAGTATAACATCATCGTCAGTTACTACAATTCCAAAGGCAGTCTATTTTTTTCTTAATTAATATATTTCACAGTCTCTCTCTTGTCACAGTCACCATCATCAACTACATCGTCACTATCTCCTTAGTCAACGCCATCAGTAGTAGCAACGAAATCGTCATTATCGTCAACAATTATTATCATCACTAGAAATAGTATTATTATTATTATTATTATTATTATTATTATTATTATCACCATCATTATCAGTTTTTGCTGATTGCCAGCTTTAGAGAACATATCTTTTCGGACACGTTGCTGCTGTAGATTTTTGGTTTTCTTGGATTGCACGCGATTATTGTTTGTATCTTGAGGGTCAAGGCTGGGTCATGCCTCTATTTTACTTGGCAATACACAATGGTACACACATACAAAAACTTAATGTTTTCTCTTGTGCTGGAGGACAATGAACAGAGAAACTATGCACACAAAAAAAAAATTGATTGTCTGTGTCATGTCAGCATTTCTCTCTCCCTCCCTCCCTCTCTCTTTCTTGCATGTATATTTTGACGTATATCTCTCTTCTCGAGTAAATGCATGTGTGGTCTCTGTCTCTCTCTCTCTCTCTCTCTCTCTCTCTCTCTCTCACACACACACACACACACACACACACACACACACACATGTGCCTGACTGTCTTTCCGCCCTTATCACTTTTTTCTATATGTAGTGTGTATGTGTATGTAAATGTGAGTGAGTGTGTGTAAACGTTCATGTGCATTTGGGCTTTTTATTCTCTACTCTATCTTTCTTTGTAAATGCTTACTTGTGCGAATAGAGCTCTCTCTCTTTTCTCTCTCTCTCTCTCTCTCTCTCTCTCTCTCTCTCTCTCTCTCTCTCTCTCTCTCTCTCTCTCTCTCTCTCTCTCTTTCTTATTTTCTTTCTTCTCGTGAATGGATTTATTGTAGCTTGTATTATGCAGTTCATTCATTTCTGTAAGATGACAGACGTCAAACTGATTCACTCGGTCGCAATCAGTTTCATTTTCGAAGAGATTAGGTATGGGAGGGGAAGGAGGCTAACTGAAAATCAAGACACGGAGGAAAGAGACCTCCAGACAGTATAAGTATTGTCCAGCGGCTATATCTATAAGCTGAGTTATTATCAGATAGATAGATAGATAGATAGATAGATAGATAGATAGATAGATAGATAGATAGATAGATAGATAGATAGATAGATAGATAGATAGATAGATAGATAGATAGATAGATAGATAGATAGATAGATAGATAGATAGATAGATAGATAGATAGATAGATAGATAGATAGATGATTACAGTTTTGCACTCATAATAACGATTTAGAACTTTGAGACTTTGAAACACTTCTTCACAGTTGTATATTTCAGGCAGATGGCTCGGTCACACATACAAACCTGTAGACAGTTGTTTAAATGAACACAAGAGCCTCAGTGTTACGTTTCCAGTATTTATTTTAAGACCCTGCTTAGGAAATTATAGAACCTTAATTTACTATTTAAATTAATTCCCTCTCGTTTAACCTAAACAGACTGGTTGCTCAAATCATCATTCGACTAAATTAAAAATGCATCTTTGTAGTCTAGATCACAGATTTACGAAACTGATAATTTGCGTACATTAGCTAGATTGGAAATCGTTAAAAACTCTCTTAGATTCATATGCATTCATTACGTCATTCGTTTAGCTCAGACAGCCCCCATCCAATCCGCATTTTGGTCTATATGCATACAAAGTTACTACAAAAGAGGTTCTTAACAAAATGAGATAGATTTAATAAGTTTAACAATTAACAGCAACGATTAATTACGAACACGACGTCTTAATTCTACACAGCGTTGTTCTCTCATTTTACCGTCTTTGTTAAAAGTCTTAACGAGAATTCTCTTGCCAAATAGTCATTTGATTCTGGACCCTAGTAGATATACTTAACTACACTCTTGGTCGCACGTGGGGTTCAACTGGTTAGAACTGGTCCACATCCTTTGGCTCATCGTCAGTACTGCATAGCATAACAGTCAATCGTCCACTCAATTACTGCATCGCTAATGTACTTGCGACGAATCGTTAACCGTAGTTAACACGAGGTACTTCTGCATAGTTCACGTATGGGTCATGAAGACACCCGAGTCGGTGTACGACTCAAGAAGTACGAAGGTAGAGAGGAGTAACATAAGAACCCGGCTCTTAAAAGTAGATTTTACTGCTCTAGCGCGGGTTCATCTTCGACTCTCTTACGACTCTGGTATGGCGGCGGGACAGAGCTAATGTTGTAGCTGTCTTGTATGTCTGCCGTTCTGGAAATGAGTGAGTATTTTTGCGCCTTATGATCGTTTTTTATGAAACTGCATTGAACGCATCACGTGACCGCTCACGTGGTATGTTGTTGATCTCGAAGGTGCTGGACACTGGCCTAAAGTTATGCAACAATCTGACCTTGCTAGAAAGCTTCTCTCGATACTGATGTATCACGGGTGAATTTCAACAAAGGTCCGTTCAAAAATTTAATTTTGAAACGAGCAATTGGGTCACGAGGTCATGACACAGAATTTGTCACACATCGTCACACCCCCTTGCTTTTGAGGCGTTTATCTTACCAAAAGATAAATGCCTCCTACAAATTATGTGTTATAAAATGTAGAAGTGCAAAATGAAGAAAAAATTTACAATTAAAAAATTTCAACATAACCAGAAATAATGTAACGCGGCAGGGAAATCAACTCTAGATTAACGGCACTCTCATACAATATTTCTCACTTCGGAAATCAGAGAAAAATGATTTAAGAAAAAAATCAAATAAAATGATTTAAGAAAAGGTCCAGTCTAATTTAATAGACATCCATCCAATGGAATAACATGTTCTGAAATTCTCACTATCTGTCCCAATAATCAATAGTTCACACACAACCTAGTTTGATCTAACCAGATTATTCAGAATAGAAATCCAACATCAACCAATTCCACTGAATACGTATCCAACAATAGTGTGATCAAAAAAATTGACTTCCAATGAACAACACTATCAATATGCAGGTTATGAAAAGTTCCAGATATTGATTTCCTGTATCAACCAAATATCAGAGTTTGTGAATTACCAACTCTAATGAACTATCTATCAGTCCACCTGTCATATTCAGAGTTACAACACTAACACAATTCAATCAGTGTTATAGCTAGTCCCAAGTTTTTATGAAATGTCCAACATATTTACAGTAACAACCACCAACTACTGTACAACAAGAAAATAATGAAAATCCAAAAGAAGGTGTCAGATCATCATTTCTACTGCTGCACTATCCTGCCTAGCACAATCTTCGTAGTTCTATCCCAATCCCAATACACGTCGTCGCCCATGTGTGTCAACATGTCTATGGCATGACAACTGTATTCTTTCTTTCTTACTCTGTTCGTCAGAATGTCACTGTGAGGTGCAATGTCAAATTTAGACTTTTCATTTCTCGTCCAGTAAGTACGTCCTTGAAGTGTTTTATCGTCATGATCTCTTTCAAAACTCTCCAAAGTACTTGTCAAGTTTAAAATGTTTTTGGTAGTGTCAGTTTCTGCATGACTGGTCTCTACCCTGTCTAACAGTTTCAAACTTCTCGATACGTTTCGTATCATGTCAGTGTCACTGTGGCATTGACTCTGCGATGTCAGAATTTCAAATCTATCGCTCTTAGCCTTGTCACTGAGCTCACGCAAATGGAAATTTGCTCTCTTGGTGTTTCGTGCATTTGTAGTTACGTCATTGTGTACACATTGAACGTTTCTAGTTCGCATGCACTCAACGTCTTTCGTCGGAATGGCGTCAGATCTACTATGGGTCCATTTCGCATCTAGTCTACCGTCATAGGTTTGCAAATGTGCTCTGTCACGGCTACCAGTCTCTCTGAAGTACCTGAATTGCAACATTAGCTTCCCCTCTAAATCTGGAGGTTCCGTTCTCCCGATCTTATCATAGACTGAAGTGAAATACCTCATCCCACTAGTCGTTTTCTGTTTTAACCCATTCACAACTAGGTGTTCGACTGTTATGTCTGTCAATTTGTCTCTCTCCTTGACAACATAAGTCTGTGTCTCTTTTGTGACTCTAGAATTGTCTAACCCTCCACTCGAGTATTTTCTAGTCACTGTGTGGTCAGACTCACTCGCTAGCAAGTCAGATTCCCGTGGTTGTATGAACAAGGGTTCTGTCTTAAACTCCCCAAGAGTTACTGATTGTCTCCCCTGGACCATACCGTTTATTGAACTAACATAATCTGTCTCCACTGACTTAGTTAATTCAATGTGTCTCCTCATCAAGTCGTCAGAATCTATGATGGAAATTCTGTCAGTTTCAGTCACTAACTGGCAGTGAATGTCACCTGTCACAACGAATAACATCACCATGTCTACTCTCTGTGTGTTGTAGGCTACACTCCCACTGTTTCCTCTATCATAATTCTCTGCATCTGATGTCAGTAACAGTCCTGATGCCCCACCTACTCTGGTTATCAGTCCGTCACTCCGGTTTTCATTATCTATCAATCTAGTTCTGTCACTCATTTGTACTGTATCTTTGATCAACTCAGGATCACACTCCGCACTTATCGTCAGTGAACCAAGGAACATATCAGTTAATGAAACCCCCTCCTCCTTACTTCTACTTGTCTCAGTTTTTGGTACGTACTCATGACATTCCTTTATCTCAACAGGTGAGTCAATAAAGGTAGTCCCTGTACCGTGGCTTCTGTCTACGTCACTAAGTCCATTAAGTGATTTATCTGCAGACGGTTCTGCCATGTCTCCGACAACTGCGTGCATACACGTCAGTACACATGCATTATCGTTGACCGTCCCTAATATCTCTATGTTAGAAATACTAGATTTCGTCCCTGTACAGTTTTCGATCATATCTTCTTCCATGTCACGTTTGGAAAAGAACTCTGTCTCAGCTCTGACAACTGTCATGTCATCTGAAGTAAATGAATTTATCATAGGCACATTGTCTCTGTCTGTAATGCTACCTATGCTGTCATCTGGATCAAATACTTCTGTTTCCCTGGCTGTCAATGTGTTAGCACTCGAAACCTCGCATAACGCAATAATCTTGTGTTCTAAAATTACGTCATGACTCACGTCAATCATCGGAGATCGAGATCTACCGATGTCAGTCTTCGTAGCGAGCACATTCTCTCTTAAACTAACAGTTCGGTCAGTAAACTCAGTCGATGTGTCACTGCCCTTCAACAATACACAACCGATAGAACCCGTTTCTATCTTCTCATGCATACTTGTCCTGTCAGAAAAATCAGTCACTGTGTTGCTAGAAGTTTCATCACACCTTAACGGTACACAACCGATAGAATCTGTCTCTATCTTATCATGCGCATTCAGTCCGTCAACCAAGGTGTCACACGTACACGGCGGTGTATGTGTTCGTCCAAATTCTACACGTGTTATTAAGTCCTTAACAACAGTGTCTTTTCTTGTCTCTGTTTCAAGATCAAGCTTTGGTGCGCTAACTGTTTCTGTAAACTGGTTAGCAAGTTGAACTGTAATGGTTTCGTCAAAACATTTGTTTTTGTTTTCAATCAAACTGTCTAATTCGTCTGCTGTGCTTGGTAGTGCGACTAATTTCTGTGTGTCAGTCAGTTGAACTGTAATGGTTTCGTCAAAACATTTGTTTTTGTTTTCAATCAAACTGTCTAATTCGTCTGCTGTGCTTGGTAGTGCGACTAATTTCTGTGTGTCAGTCTCCACGCTCGCGGTGTTTGACCTCGGCAAGTCAAAGTTCACGGCCTGACCTTCCTGTCGTAATTTGTCAACAGTACCCTCACCATCCCCAACAATTTTAGACTCTGTTTCGATTTCTGTCCACAACCATTCTAATTCTAGACTTTCTTTCCTTTCCATAAGTCTTAGCTTTTCTTTCTTCAACTTTCTAATTTCGAACGTTAAGTCTCGTATTTCGGCCTCCCCTTCCCCTTTGAATCGGAAATCTTTATCACACAACTGTTTTGCTCGTGAGCTTATTGAAGATCTAATTTCTTCCCTGTGTTCTATTTCCTTTTCATTGAGTGCTAGCAAGACGAAAATACGTAGCTGTTCACCTCTATATTCTAGTGATATGCCTATCTTCTGTTCGCGTTTTAGAATCTCCATGAGCTGTAAGCTCCCCATCCGTTCATCGACCCTTAGATCTATCAAAGTCGTAAGGTGATCATCTTCTATCTCTATCCGTTCCATCTCTCGTTCGTGTTCCTCTCTCCTCTTTTCGCGTTCCTCTCTCCTGTCTAGTTCAGTTCTCACGAAGTTCATTACCTCGTCTTCCGTTCGGTATCCGATTAAGGAACCTATCTCTCTCAGACTCGCAATAGTCTGTTCGAGATCCATCTTATTTATTTAGCGCGTCTGGCTACAATAAATATCTCTCGTGATTGTGTATCTAACCGTAGGCGATAAAACTCCGCTTTTATCCCACAATAACTTTTAGGCTACGACCTTACAAAAATTATTGAATTTACTCAGAACACCTTCCGAAATAAATTACGCGTTGGTTACACGTTCACCTGCTTGGTTACAAATCTGTTGTCTCCAAGGCTTCCGTAATGTCACGGCTCCAACCATACAACATTACACATTATACTTAGCACCCTAAATATAATAGTCCGAAGTCTGTTACTACCGATAACTCTCCTAGCTGGCGGTATAACACGTCGACTTCTCACAATGAAGTATCCAGTAACACAATACTAAATAAATCATCAATAGCTAACATGACATATTTAACTACGCTTAAATATATCAACATTAACTAACATGCACGCTACTCTGCAAAAGAATACATGCACATGTCACAACAAAAGCAAGATAAATATTTCAACAATCCTGAATCAATAGAATATTGGCAATTCTCAGATGTTCGTTTGTTTCTAGGTTTATGATACGCCCTATATATAAAAAATGTTACAATTTAATACATATCAATCCGCGGACGAGGCACCACTTGTTACGTTTCCAGTATTTATTTTAAGACCCTGCTTAGGAAATTATAGAACCTTAATTTACTATTTAAATTAATTCCCTCTCGTTTAACCTAAACAGACTGGTTGCTCAAATCATCATTCGACTAAATTAAAAATGCATCTTTGTAGTCTAGATCACAGATTTACGAAACTGATAATTTGCGTACATTAGCTAGATTGGAAATCGTTAAAAACTCTCTTAGATTCATATGCATTCATTACGTCATTCGTTTAGCTCAGACAGCCCCCATCCAATCCGCATTTTGGTCTATATGCATACAAAGTTACTACAAAAGAGGTTCTTAACAAAATGAGATAGATTTAATAAGTTTAACAATTAACAGCAACGATTAATTACGAACACGACGTCTTAATTCTACACAGCGTTGTTCTCTCATTTTACCGTCTTTGTTAAAAGTCTTAACGAGAATTCTCTTGCCAAATAGTCATTTGATTCTGGACCCTAGTAGATATACTTAACTACACTCTTGGTCGCACGTGGGGTTCAACTGGTTAGAACTGGTCCACATCCTTTGGCTCATCGTCAGTACTGCATAGCATAACAGTCAATCGTCCACTCAATTACTGCATCGCTAATGTACTTGCGACGAATCGTTAACCGTAGTTAACACGAGGTACTTCTGCATAGTTCACGTATGGGTCATGAAGACACCCGAGTCGGTGTACGACTCAAGAAGTACGAAGGTAGAGAGGAGTAACATAAGAACCCGGCTCTTAAAAGTAGATTTTACTGCTCTAGCGCGGGTTCATCTTCGACTCTCTTACGACTCTGGTATGGCGGCGGGACAGAGCTAATGTTGTAGCTGTCTTGTATGTCTGCCGTTCTGGAAATGAGTGAGTATTTTTGCGCCTTATGATCGTTTTTTATGAAACTGCATTGAACGCATCACGTGACCGCTCACGTGGTATGTTGTTGATCTCGAAGGTGCTGGACACTGGCCTAAAGTTATGCAACAATCTGACCTTGCTAGAAAGCTTCTCTCGATACTGATGTATCACGGGTGAATTTCAACAAAGGTCCGTTCAAAAATTTAATTTTGAAACGAGCAATTGGGTCACGAGGTCATGACACAGAATTTGTCACACATCGTCACACTCAGGAACGATCTGGTGATTTTAATAAACAACAAAATGGTAGAGTGAGACAACTAGTTCTGTTGAAATAAAACATACACAGAGAATAAGACGTATCAACAGACAAACTTGTAGCCTAAATAAATAATAATATAATTAATAAAACAGTCTTCAGAATCGTGTAGCTCGTTTCTGGGTACACATAGTTCGTATCGTCGTGTGACAACCTGGGTACAACCTTCATCCCAGTGAATTAATAATTAATTATATTTTATTAATATACTTAATTCACTTGTCAACGGGGTCTTTCTCTTCGCAGTCAGGGAGACTAAGACAAGCCCTAGAATCAACAATTACTCTAATTGTTCTCCTCTTCTAGGTGTTATTCGTCCAGAGTGAAATACTTTCCTGCAAGTTAATATTTAAGCTAGGTATTACAGCATCTCCACTCAGGCCCCCACACGTCCCTTTACCAGTTTGAGAGGAACTTCCTCCAAAGTATGTGCAACTGACTTGTTAAAAGATTACATGTATTTGGCTGCCCCCACCCTTCAAACCTGTAAACTCCCTTTTTAATTAATTTAACCAAAGGTCAGGTTCACTCGTAAGTGGTATGGAACCAAAACACTGAAGTCCATGTCTTTAAAACCATGTGAAACTCATCTTCTGGCATATTTTTCCTTAGATTAAACTCTTCTATTTTAACATTTACTAAAGTATTGTAGATAGTCATGAAATTGTGATAAACGTTGAGGATTTGTATGCTGAAGTTTAAATGTATCCAGTAAAAGACCATTTTATACAAGAAAATAATAATTTGATGCAACATTTCAAAGCCTCAAATGTTATTGTATTTACTTCTGAAAAATGAAAGAGGGACACCTCCTTGATATGTAAACATTTTCGTAAATGACTCCGGGCATCTGTTCTGATAGGTGGAGAGATGGAGTGGGGACGGGAGGTATAGCCTTTGCAGATGCATTAAGATGGTTACGGGCAGCAAGGAAAAAAAATTATTCCAGGACAAACCTCGGCTGAAATGTTTACGGTAGTGTCTCTCGTTTGCTTACATCTCCAACAGCACAGCTCTCTCGAGGAAATGCCACGGACAATACGCCATTAATTGCAGAGACCTCAGAAATAAAATCAGGAGGGTGGAGGGATGGGAGAGTGGGGAAGGGGTGGGGGAATGTTCAAGTAACTTCAGAATAAAAATAATATTTGCCGAGATTATCAGAAGTAATCTGAAAGTCTGGAAGAGTGCGGATTTCACATGCTCTATTCATGAGAGACAAGGAGGCGGGGTTGTTGTGGTAACAGCTGAACTTTTCAGTCCACATTTGGGATCCAGTGAGAAAACGTGTCAGTAGTTTTTTCACAGTTATCGCATAAAGTTATGTATTACTGAAAATAATATTTATGGTGGCGATGGAGGTGATGATGATGACGATGATGACGATGATGACGACGACAATGATGATGGTGGTGGTAATGGTGATGATTTATTGGGAGATGTGTAGTTAGAGGTATTTCATTTTACGTTAGAGATATTTATATTAGTTTAAAAGAGAATGGTCTTTGAAACGTTTTTTTTTTAAATAATACTTTTGCTTGTAAAATATTTGCGACATTTTTTCATGGAAAGTTTACGTCCTGTAAAAAAAAAAAAAAAAAAAAAAAAAAAAAAAAAAAAAAAACATGCGTATTAATGCTATACTGGTGCACATCTCTTTGTACATATAGCCTATATGTATGAGTGTGAACGTATATGTGTGTGCATACGTGTATATATATGTGTGCATGTTTACGTGTGTTTTATATGAGCACGAACACGTGTGCGTTTAATGCTCGTGAACAAAAGAACAGAATGCGGCACGGAGATTTTTACGACTATTTGGCCAGAGCTCGGTGGCGCTCTGCCCGGAAGAGTGCTCAGTTATGGGCGCTAACCACGTGGAACATTCCCATGCTTATCTCCCCGTTGTTTTCTTCTTTTCTCGCAAGCACTCGTTCACTCTCGTGACTTCACGGATGCATTAGTAGCGGTGTCGTTTAGTTTCGTTGCTAAATTTAGCCTTTATATGAAATGTGCACTTATACAGAAATTATGCGTTACAAAGGGATTCGGCTGAAAACTGTTTAGAGTTTTACACACAAAAATAAATTTTCAATTCTTTTCACAAAGAGAGTGGTTCTTTTTGAATGTCCGCCATGGCATCGTTGCTTCAAATGAGACCCACTTCAGAGCCAATTAATTCAACGCAAATGAACGTGGGGGAGAGGGGGGGGGTTGTCGAGCAATGGAATTTAATCACCTGACGTTCTCCGAGCACTTTAACAGACACCGGAGTAATCACAAGGATGCGCACTCGGCTAAATGTATACGTAGACGTCAGCGAAACGTAACAGGGGGCGTAGCGGACTGTACGAGACAGGTATATTAACGAGAACCAATCAGAGATCAGGTCTGTACTGAAGTAGAAGGAAGATGCAGCAGTGTAACCTCCTGCCTAGTTATTGTAAAATTGTTCGAAAAAGAAACGTAATGTCTCAAAAGTCTTCATTTTTTGATAGCAATTAAATATTTTGTTTTAATTTTTGCTTTATGATACTTGATACTGTTTTGAGGTGAGGAGAGGTTGTAGAGTACATTCCTTGCCGAAAGTCATTGCAAGGGTACATAACTCTTGATCATATTACCTGTTTCGGGTTGTCGAGTTAAAGCAAGAAGCTCGCACGCTGCGATTAATGTAATGAAACTCCACCTGACTCCAGACTTGTTGGTAAATGTTTTAGTTCTTACGCTATTCCTAAAATGGGTCCTATTTCATTTGACCTTAAGGAGATTTTTCCTCACATATAAAACTTCATCACTGGACTTGTAGATTGGCTAAGTTCGTGTTAGCTGTTTATTGTTTATACTTACAGTCTGGCCGAGTTCTAGTTTTTGGTGTCTAATTAATTGCGATATTTGTTTGGCGGCACACAGAGGGCAGACCTTGCAATGGAAATACAACCTCGGACAAATTACATTTCAGTATCACAGAATACTGCCTGCGGAAGAAAGATGCTCAGTTTGGGGTTAAGGACTGATTATTCTCAATCTACAGATAGTAGAGACTGCATATTGCCTAACACCATTTGCAAAGCCGTTTGTTTCTATTATTTCCTTGACTGTTTCTTCACACCAGTCAAAGACGGCGAAAAGACAGTTTACAATAGGTGGGCATTAATCTCAAGATGAAAAAGCTTAGGACAAATCCTGCCCAAGAAAACTAGAACACTTTTAAAAAAATTATTGATTTTTAACTTCTCCTTAACTAAAGCTGGTGGAGTCGATGTTTATGGCGTTTGGTGGAATGATAAAGCTAGTCCCGTGTGCTATGTACAGTGCATGTTAAAAATCATTGTAGTTAAAATCTCGTGGGGTGGGGGAGGAGGAACTGATAAGCTATTTTTCTGTTGCAATTTCTCTCCTTGTAAATCTATGAAAAGAGAAATTACAACAACAAAAAAAAGAAATATTAACTTTGATGTTTGAACGATTTCTAATAGACATGCTTCAATGTAGACATGCATGATGTGAAAAACTTAAATATTTATTAATTGTAGTTTTGTGTATTTTTTCAGTATAACTACATAATTTTCTCCCATTGACACCTTCAACTATTTTACACTGTGTGGTAATAATCCGCCACTTTCCCATATTTTATTTTTTAATTATATGAACTTTAATATTCATAGCTGTAATGTACTTGTATATTGCTATAACTTGTTTTCATAGCTGTAATGTACTTGTATATTGCTATAAATTGTTTTCATAGCTGTAATATACTTGTATATTGCTATAACTTGTTTTCATAGCTGTAATGTACTTGTATATTGCTATAAATAATTTTCATAGCTGTAACATACTTGAATCTTGCTATAAATTGTTTTCATAGCTGTAATGTACTTGAATCTTGCTATAAATTGTTTTCATAGCTAATGTATGTATTAAGTAGTAAACTACACTCTGCGTGTTAGGAGCAGTTCCAATTTATATTTTCGATTAATCCTGAAAGTGAGCTGGAGATGATTCAGAAAAGAATTAGCCACAAGCCAATCAGAGTCTCAACAGATCAACACTATTCAAAACACCTGTGTGCACTTCTCACCCTGGAGCATACTAGCTAAGGATTAGGCATTTAGTAAGTTTGTAAGGCATTTAGTAAGTTTTAAGGTATTTAGTAAGTTTGTAAAATGATTCTGTAGTGTGATTAGATTTAATAGGAAAGCTCTACCATCACATAATGGTAGCCGAAGTTGAGAGAGCTGATATAGTAAAATCAAGTATTTAACAAACAAGAAAAGGATATTCTGATAGGTATGTTTAAAACAAGATAGGTGGGACAAACTTCTGACCGAATTCTGTGTCACGAACTTCTGACCCACATCCGAAACTCAAATATCATATTCGAATTGAATTCCTTTGTTAGAACCCTCCCGTCGTGCACCAGCATGAGGAAAAACAACAGTGAGTTCATCCCTTGTTATGTAACTTTAGACGACAGTCGAGAAAGTTCGGATCAACAAACATACCTCATGATCTAGTCACATGATGCATTCATGCACTACAATAAATACTCTTGACGCGGTAATATTCTTTACTCATAACACAAACCGGCCGACACACACCAGCTCTCGAGCACCTTAGTCGCCGAATATCTTGCTGAGTCGGAATGGAACATAGGAACCCATGTCTTGTGCAGTAATTCTACTTTAAGAAGGTAACACGTCTACTTCTTACAATGATATTGCATTTTACTATTTGTATTTTTGTATATGAATTTATGTATGTATTGTGTGCGAATTATTACAATTCTCCTCCGAGCATACGTGATTCAATAGAATGACTAAAGCCTAAAGATTTCATTGTATATAAATTAATTGTAACCTTTTGACTTTAATTTGTATAAACCTTAATTCTCTTGTGCCGCAGAACATCTGTGCACGTTGTGAATTTCTATGTAATTCAAATGATTCTCTTGCGTGTAATTTCATTGTTAATTCGTAAAGCGCTCATATTTAGTTTGAATTATATTTTGTTCTCCTTGTATGAATTCCATTTTTGATGAAGTAAATGTTTGAAAATTCATACGTTCATGTAATGTTAAAAATAACACACATGTGAATTGTATTGTATCTTTTATGAATATAAATATATTGTAAAAGACATGATAGATGAAGATCTAAGCTATGCGCATTGTATCAGTCACGTGCTTGGATGATTTGCGAATGTAAACGCAAATTGCTCATAGAAACTACGCTCTTATTTCAGAACGGGTTCTTCTCTGCCTTATAATACATCCTACATATTATTGCCACCTTCACCTCACGTTGGGTGCGTGTTCCTTTATTCAACCTTGGACGGACGACGTTACAATTCCGTACTGCCTTTGTTGATGGTGTTCTGCTATGATGAAACCCTAGTGTAACAAGTCGAGAGACGACAAGTTATTGGAAGCTATGGATCGTACAGTGCAAGCATCGCTTGATACGTGGAAGGATCTAACTGACCAATACCACGTGTTCATCAAGACTACTAAGACAGATAAGTAACTAACCCGAACTCTGAATCCATCAAATGTGCTGGCAAAAATAACTTTCTCGAACATTAACTTTCAAGCAGATTGAACTTGCCTTAGTTTAGATCTGAAGCTGTGTCTTCGTAATTGATTGTTATTGTTAAATATTAACTATTAAATTCTTTTATTGTTAATACCTCTTTTGTAGTGATTTTTATGCATATAGACCTAATCGTGGTTTGGATGGGGGATCGACTGAGCTAAATGTAACATTTTGAATGCATAAAGATTTAAGAGAGTGTTAACAGTTTCCAAGCCGGCTATTGTACACAAGTTGTCTGTTCGTGAATCTGTTTGTCTGTACTACAAAGGCGCATTTTCATATGAGACGAAAGATAATTTGAGCAACCAGTCTGTTAAGGAAAGAGAAGAAATTAATTTATCTAATTAAATTAAAGTTCTGTAAAATTCCTAAGCAGGGTCTTTAAATAAAAACTGGACATGTAACAATAGGGCAGATTGAGATAGGTCAAATTTTCCACACAAGGCAGGTGTTATTATTGCAGAGATATTGGCTCACCTTCTCCTTCCACGTTCACCTTTCACCTTCAGTTCACTTTAAAGTGATTTGGACTTTTAGGGAAATCTGCACTATAACCCTCATACCCACCAACTATGCTAAGCTATATGCACTTGTGAAGACTAGACGTAATTCCTCCTTCAGTGCAACGGCTGCTGGCTGAGTGAACAGAGGAGATAACCCAGTAAATGAACGGTCACTTGTTTTAAATATCTGTCCTGTTCTTCTTATCAATTTGCGATGTAAATAAAACGTTTGTAATTCTGTCTGCTGTTCGATAATTAATAATTATAGTATTTGTAGAAAACCCTGTCTGCTGGGTAGCAAACTGATTTTGACCAAAACTATTGAAAGACATTTGTTAGATTTCCTTGATGCCACTGACAGAACATTACTCACCAGACAGTGACAGAAAATTAGAATATTATTGAAATTTCATAGTTATTATATGTCATTGCCATGTATAATTTGTAATGTCTTTGATTCAGTGGTACATGGTGTAGTGTGGTGTATGATAACATTTGTTATATTGTTAAAAGTATATATAATATATAAGTTACTCTTCACCCACAAAACATTTTTTGGGTTATATTTCATAAGTAGATTTCTATCATTGTGAGTGTGGGTGAATGTGTAAAAAGAAATCACAAGTTGAACATAAAAGAAATCTCATATGGATACCTCACAGTGTACTTTTGGAATCTTATGTCAGGTCAATGCTCGATGTGAAGTACATACTTGTAACACGATAATCAGCATTGGGTAAGAGGAGCATGTGGAAAGTTTACTGTATCATATGACCCAGTCTGCAGAAAGAAGTTTAATGTATTATGAGTGACAAGACAATATAAATCCTCCAACCATAAAGAGCACTTGGAGCTCAAGGGTCGAGTCTGCACTTCTCCAAAGAGAAACCCGCATTCCATCAACTTGAGATTACACGTGGGCTTGTGTAGAGTTGCTGATGGGTCTTTTGTCCCTGACCTTGAGATCACATGTGGGCTTGTGTAGAGGTGCTGATGGGTCAGTCTTTTGTCCCAGGTTGCTCAATGCAGTGTTTGCACTTGCTTTGTAATTGATGCTGACCATGTGCACAAAAGACAACACAGTCACGTATTTTTACAGTAACATATACACAAAAGACAGTCACGTATTTTTACAGTACCATATGCACAAAAGACAACACAGTCACGTATTTTTAAGGTACCACGTGTACAAAAGACAACACACTCACGTATTTTTACAGTACCATGTCTTCGTTACGTCTTTACGTTGTGATGTAAAAATGTTTGTGATTTCTGCTATCATGAACTATAATGTTTTGAAGAAACCTTATTTGTTGGATTATGAAGTCACTCTATAGCAAGTACATTAAAAACATTCATCAAATTTCCTTCACACTGAAGTAGAAAGAACATTACTTTTGGCAGTAATAGAAACTAGAACATTGTTGTAATTTTGTCTTTGCCATATTTGATTTTTTTTATATTATTGATTCTGTGTTACAATTTGTGCAGTGTGTGTATGGTAGGATTTATATTACATTAAAAATAAAATTTATTTTGTTTACTGTTTACAACCACAGCTTCCTATTTCTATTTCCTATTTTAGGGCTGTGGGGGGGAGGGATATTGTGTGAAGAACAAAAAGAAGACAGAAAGAAATATTGTGTGGCTCTCTCATGGTGTGTCTATTGGTTTTATGTCAGATCAATGTTTAGTGTCAAATATATATAAAGCTGAACTGTTAGCATACTTTAAGGTGACTAGTGAGGTGTACAGATATTCCACCTGTACAAACAAGAATCGACTGACACATTTTTAAGTCAGCTAGTAAACTACAACACATTTTGATGAGATGGTTAGAGCTTGATGAGGTGGTTAGAACTTGATGAGATGGTTAGAACTAGATGAGATGGTTAGAGCTTGGTGAGGTGAAAATCAACAAGGCAACAGACATTAAGCACCAATTCATAATTGACAAACTGCAGGTGTGTCCACAAGCACTTTTAGCATATGTTAAGGACAAAAGACCAGAGAGCTTGACAGCAATGTTAGACGCAGCTGACAGATATAAAGAAATATTTGAGACATGCACTAATCTGACAGCTAGGTGTAACTTTGAACCACAGAGACATGTTAATGAACACGTGACACCTAAATGACAAAGTAACAAGCCAGATAATTAAACCTAACATGTGATTCTCTCACGCACCTCATCCACTGAGTAAGATAAAAGACAAGGTACACACCCCCATTGAAAAAACTGAACACGAGTAACCACGCAGACACGGGTGTTAAGAATGATCCAGTGGTGTGCCTTATTTTGACGTGAATATTAATGGACATTGTATTCAGTCCTCTGTGATACTGGTTGCAGAGTAGTAGTAAACCCAAGCTGATTGAACTGTAAATGAGTTTATAAGAGAACAATAAATGTTTTTTGAGTGACCGCTAAAAGTACTTTGATTAAAGTTTGAATTCGATTGTATCATGACTGAAGCTGTGCAGTTGTTGGCTTTATAAATACATAACTTTCTGTCCACCTGACATGCCATCTAGGGTTGGTGGTCCCAGTGAATGTCTTTAGCAGAGTGCACATGGTCATTGAACCGGTCCTTGGCTTTGGCAGCTGGATCGTTCTGCTCTTGTGTTGCTTTGCGGCCCAACGAATTCAACAACATAAATAAGTGCCAATCTTCAGCAGTAATATATACAGAGGATGATTTCCTGCTGTGTTGATAACCAGCAATACGGTTAGTGGTATGGTTATACTTTATTAACACCAGGAGCCTAAATACGTATTGCCTCATTGGTCAGCTGCATTTGACTAAAGATTTACAAGTGAGGTTCTGGTATATGCATTCACGTAGCTGAGTGCATTTTGATTGGTTAGTTTAGTGGGGTGTCTGGAATATTCAATTATCTTCCCATCCTGGGGATATGGGTCAGCCTTTCGAGAAGGTAGTTTTACATGTAGTATATTTTCAGAGGGGGTGTGTGGGCTACATAAGCCATTATGTGACACCCCCAACTAAGAATAACTTGGGGTTCCAAGTTTATTAACCTGTTGCCTTTCAGCATCACATAGTAATGTGGTTTATGAGCGTGTCAGGTTATTTTGCCACTAATAAAAATTGTGTGGGTGACCTTACTAAAAAAAAATGAAAAGTGGTTGTAATTATAAATGGATTTTGAAAAAGTACAGTTTTGCTAAAGCTAAACATACTAAAGAATTTTTAAATTATTCATTTTTATATATTTAACATTCAAAAATAAATATATAATAAAAAGTTCCCTTACCTTTTTGATGAATATCTTCAAAATTCTTCTCAAATATTGCAAGCAGAAATTAAATTATACTCCTGAAGTTTAAATTTTATAAATATTATTTTATTTTGTAACATAAAATTTCCAAGGACTTGCACTGTTCAAATAATTTTTTAAAGATTTTTTTCTTTAGCACACTACATTTTTAATTTAAGTCAAAAGTCCATTACACATTTTTTTAATACAGAAATGTATATATCACAAAACTGTAAAAGCACATTATCATTATTTTGCCTAACCAAGTAAAAGTCGAATTGCACATTTCATATTGAAATCCATTATTCATTTGTTCAACACTGCACGCCAACCACAAACACTGCACGCACACTGCACGCAATCCACAAACACTGTACGCCAACCACAAACACTGATCCACAAACACTGCACGCCAACCACAAACACTGCATGCCAACCACAAACACTGCACGCCAACCACAAACACTGCACGCCAACCACAAACACTGCACGCCATCCACAAACACTGCACGCCAACCACAAACACTGCACGCCAACCACAAGCACTGCACGCCAACCACAAGCACTGCACGCCAACCACAAACCCTGCACGCTGCTTCTTAAGTCTAAATAGGCTGTATGCTGACCACAGACAACGAAGTAGATTGCATTCGAAGACATGACTTGCACGATTTCCACCTTGTGTATAAATAACCAGTGACCCCAAACCCCACTTTCTTTCTATTACACGAACAATCTAAATAAAACCATCCAATAGTAGAAGTGATATCGATTGCATGGTCAGGGAAACACATATTTACTTCACTCTGATTGGCTCATTTGAAGGACTAAGAAAACGCATGCGTGGCAACGAAACGGTACATGGAAATATAACAGGATACGCATCCGATTTTAATGAAGTGTACCGTGAAACCCAAACAGACATCGGGTTCAAACCACGCTAACCATCGACAATAAAAGTATGTACTCGTACAGGTTAACAATATATGAAAATATATTAATATATTCATTCATTTCAAATGGTAGAGATACGATAAATCTTCACAATAATTCTGACGTGACAATTCAATAGGAAGTTACCATATAATAAAAGTAAACTTCCAAAACACAAATAGTAATAATAACAACAAACCTGATTAAATAGAAATATCAAGATGATGGCATACAATTCTTATGTACATGTGTAACGAGTTAAATTATTCTTTAGGAAAATTGTGTATTTACACAAATATAGTTTCTTTTACATCATGCAACAAGCAAAGCATTTACTTTCGAAGTCAAATAATATAATTAACGATATTAAGGGAGTTGCAACAGTTAACATTTGGCGACAGTACTGTCACGTGACGGGATTCAAGTGTTAAAATTATGCGGACAGTTCAGTGGGTCAGAGGTCTGAATTCTAAGGCATCCGGTCTTAGATGCATAGTTCGATAAGGTGCACGTACAGGACTTCCTTCTTGTTTCATTCGGCGACGATGTGGCAACCAAGACAATCTGAATGTGGCAACCAAGACAATCTGAATCATTGTTCCTTCCCCACCCCACCCCGCAATGTGTGCTACTGTCACTTCTACTCTGACAAGATGGGGTGGGGGTGGTACTTGTCCCACCAATCAGGATATGCTCATAATAACCTTTCAGCAAGTTAATGTGATAGTGCTTGACTTTACTCTTTATTTTATTGTCATAGTTGGTGGCCGATAATTTTACGGTTACTACGAATGGTCCTTGCCAAGCAACTTCCAGTTTGTTAGTATGAGTGGGGAGAAGCAGCAAGACCTTATCACTTACTTCCAGTTTGTTAGTATGAGTGGGGGAAAGCAGCAAGACCTTATCACCTACTTCCAGTTTATTAGTATGAGTGGGGAGAAGCAGAAGACCTTATCACCTACTTCCAGTTTATTAGTATGAGTGGGGAGAAGCAGAAGACCTTATCACCTACTTCCAGTTTATTAGTATGAGTGGGGAGAAGCAGAAGACCTTATCACCTACTTCCAGTTTATTAGTATGAGTGGGGAGAAGCAGAAGACCTTATCACCTACTTCCAGTTTATTAGTATGAGTGGGGAGAAGCAGAAGACCTTATCACCTACTTCCAGTTTATTAGTATGAGTGGGGAGAAGCAGAAGACCTTATCACCTACTTCCAGTTTATTAGTATGAGTGGGGAGAAGCAGCACGACCTTACTTCCAGTTTATTAGTATGAGTGGGGAGAAGCAGCAAGACCTTATCACCTACTTCCAGTTTATTAGTATGAGTGGGGAGAAGCAGCAAGACCTTATCACCTACTTCTAGTGTTCTTTCACAAGCCCTTTTATTGTAGTACTTGGCCTCTTTTTTGTCAGGTTTTACGCAAGTTTGCTTCCTGACCATTTGTAAACTGTATTTCAGTTCGTTTACATACTGCTTAGCTGCTTTTAGTTCCATGGTAGTCCGTTCCTTGGTCCACAATTGGCATAATATTTCCAGTGGGCCTCGGTCATACAAAATCCAAACAGGTGAGTATCCGAGTGAACTGTGCAGAAGTTCACGGTACACAGAAAGGGCTGCTGGTCCATTATTGGTCCCAATTAGGGGGATTACAATCTGCTAGATGTGTCAGCATTTCCATGAGCATTCCATTAAATGTTTCCATCATCCCGTTACATTGGGAGGGGGGTTGCATGGAGTTGTGGTGAGGTGTGTAATGGATAGTGGTTTCAATACTGAGCTGCACTTTGATCGGTTAGTTTAGTGAGTTACATTCAGGCGTGTTCCCATGCTGAGGATAAGGGTCATCCTTCCTAGAAGGTAGGTTTACATGTAATCTAGTTTTAGAGGGGTGGGTGTAGACTAAATAACTACTATGTACTTAGATTTGCATTTATATTATTTTTACTCCATTATGATGATTGGCAATGTTGTAAAGGTCACTTTGTTGCACAAAATAAACAAAGTTAATGAAAGGGACACAACTTTTCTTCTCAAATAAGCAGTTACTTCTGAATCATCCGGTATTTTGTGAAAGTGTACATGGCTTGTGACCTATTAACCATGGCAGATATTTCCTTATCCACATTTAATTCACATTTCTATACACATTGTGAAATAACAGAAAATATGAAAAGCGAAATGATTTTTTTTCATTACGAGCTTAGTTTTTTTTTCTCGTGTGCAAACAAAATTTCCCCAGCAAGTGATTTTCAAGAAATTGATGTGTTTAATATTTACTCTGATACTTCTATGGAAATGTGTAGAATATAATTTATGACATGTATCTCAATTCCCACTTCTGGGAAGCACTGTAGAACTAAAAAAAATTCGGCTTCCAAAAAATATATATTATTTATTTCTGCTTTCTTACATAATCCATGCTATTCAGTCCCAAAGGTTAGACAGTAATTCACACCAAGAAGAGTGGAGATTCGGAAAGATTGGAGATTTGGAAAGATTGGAGATTCGGAAAGAGTGGAGATTCGGAAAGAGTGGAGATTCGGTAAGAGTGGAGATTCGGAAAGAGTGGAGATTCGGAAAGAGTGGAAATTCGGAATGGAAAAGCTCACTTTTGGATGTGCACACTGGCCACCAGCAGTAGCAAGGAAAAATCCATGACAGAGTCATAGTAAATTGGGAAAACAGTCACTATTGAATAATTGGGGCCTTAGATCATGTGAGGAAAGCCGTAAGACATATTTATGTTGCCACCTGTGTACATTTCATGAATGGGGAGGAGAGAAAAGCCATTATCACTTTTGGAACAATTTTTGAGAAGATTAATGGTTGTCATGTAACCAAAGGTGAAACTACAATGTAAAAGACTGAATAAACAGTACTATTCCAGAAGACCTAGAGAGGTGACGTCACCTGTGCAAAGGAAGTCTATAAAACCTATGAAACAGTTCGAATTTGTAAACAGTCAAATAATTTGACTAAGAGGGGAGTGGTGGAATAGAGGATAAAGATTCTATTTTCTTCAATTTTGTGTGTTAAAGTCAGAACCATTAAGTAGAAGGGTCTTATCATTGAGTAAAGATGTGAGCCATGTCATGAATCATTAATACGAGACATTTGTTAACATGGCCTTGAAAGAAGGAAACTAATTCATGCTATCCAGCATCAATCAGTTAAGTGTGTTTCTAAAGGGCCTTAACTCATAATGCAGTTGTGATATGTAAATGGTGATCTGCCTGGAACTAAGAATTTGTATTTGTGTAGAATGTGCATGGTATTAGATTTTTTTTCAGTCAGATCATGTTAGATAATTTTTAATATCTATCATTCTGTAAGTATTATTTACATGTGTTTTATTTATATTGGAATCTTTCTTATGTGCAAGTCAATCTCTGTATAAATTGAAATTTACAGAAATCAATCAGGAAACCAAAGCCGTCAAAGAGTCTTTAATGACAATAGTACTAAAGAAATTGACTCAGTGTACAAAATTATTGATCATTCTGTGAGTTCCATTGAAATTTCATTTGCATAGTAATTAAATTCTGTCACAAGCTGAACAAGTTATTAGTACATTGGGAAAGCCATTTCTTTTGTGACAGAGTAAGTGGGCTTTTCTATTTCTTTTGTGATAGAGTTAAGTGGGCTTTTCTATTTCTTTTGTGATAGAGTTAAGTGGGCTTCCTCTCACATGTAAAAATCAATTCTAACTTTTTTTTGTGTGTGTCTTGTTAATAATATAAAGGTTTTATTACTTTTTATTCATCTCGTTGGTCAGCATTTATCTTTTTCATCATCTCATCTCTATGTAATCTCATTTTGTGATGCCTATGAAGTCTTTGTTAACTGTCAGTTGATAGCACCATGGGGGCTCTTGAGTCTTTCACGACATTAGCATCCAATGTAGCCTTGTTTTTTCACTTGTCACCATCCTTTATGACGTAATTGGGGTTGGTTTTTAACTGGGCAATGAGAAGATTGAGGGAGCAAGCACGACATGCTATCCTGCTTTTTTAAAAAAATAACTTTCCAAGCATATCCGTCATTTGAAACTTAACAGTGAAATGTGAGAAATTTCATGATCACGTGTCACGTCCCATACATTATTCGTATAAATGTCTCCTGCCTACTTCCCTAGAGCACATGACGTCACAATCCATTATTGGTGAAAACTGAGTCTTTGTTAATTAGTGAAAGTTACGTCTACTGCGTTGTTTCTGTAAAAATCGAAACTTCAACCATTTAATTAATTGCGTAATTGATACCTTTTCCTACTTATTTTATTAAGTATATTTTATTAATATTCTCATTTTACAAAATTATTTTTGTAGTTAGAACTTGCTATTTTGAACATTTTTGTTTAATTTATGCATGAACTTTAAGCATGACTGAGGCAGGAGCGTACTTTCCCTATTGTAAACTTATTTTGTTTGAAGGCTGTGTATGACTTGTGTGCGCGTTTGAAGTTTTGTCAATTAGGGAGGAAAAATGTTCATATCGACGCCATGTTATGACGTAAGCGTCCCTCCGATTTATTTTGGGCTACAGTTAGGCTGCAAGCTGCTTTTATCTCGGTGGCCAAACTTCTTCGCTTTTAATCCAACTGCTCATCCGAGACGAGTAATTTGTTGCTTTTATAAATGCAGGTGAAGTGGATTTGGTGAGGGGGGGAACGGATTGATTTCACTTTTTTTAAAAGTTAGTTCGGTGTTCATCTGTCAGAGCACTCAGATTTTGTGACGTCACTCTCTTCATGCAGATAATGTGATCTCACGACAACATACCAGTAGAATAGGTTGTCATAGAAATTGGTGCTCCCCTTGTCAGAGTATGCAGATAATGAGTTCTCACGCCAAACATACCAGTAGAAAAGGTTGTCATAGAAATTGGTGCTCCCCTTGTCAGAGTATGCAGGTAATGTGGTCACAATTCTAAGAATTCCCTCGTCATATGTCATATTCAGAAATTGTCTGACGGCATTGCTTTTGCCAGTTCATTCTGCAAAAGGAAATTTGGCCTAATGCAGCGTTGACACAAATTAACCATGTGTGTGTGTGTGTGTGTGTGTGTGTGTGTGTGTGTGTGTGTGTGTGTGTGTGTGTGTGTGTGTGTGTGTGTGTGTGTGTGTGTGTGTGTGTTTCGATAGCAGTTTTATGTCACCACTGGAGCTTGCATTGATCTAATCTAATCTGGAGTAACGTAGTGGGACCCACAGCTTCACACTTGTGTTGAGGTGGAGGATGGAGGTTGTGGCTGGCAAAAAGGGATGAAGAAGATCGCACCAGTTTGGCGCACACCCTCAACCGCCCTCCGTCGGTGGTTAATTAATGTAACCATGGAGAGGTACAAACCATTGCAATGGAAACCAAAACGGCGCAACGTTCTATCCAATGGAATTTGCAAACTTAAATTTGGCAGTAAAGGGAGCATACCTCACAGTAATGGATCGGAGTGCCCCTTGTTGCGAGGCCTCTGTAAATAAACCTGCAGGCCTACTACTATTTCCAGCCTTACACTACCTAACTCGCGTTCATTTTGTTTTGATTTCTATTTTTTATTATTATTATTATTATTTAGCAATAAAGGGAGTTAACAACGGCAGCGTCAGACTGTACATTTTGTAATATCCTTCACCCTCAGTTTTCTCTGTATGCACATCTCACTAGTCACGCAAAAACACTTTCAACTGTTTGACAGTATGGAATTTTAATTCTAAACGTATTCAGTCTTATACAAAAAGCGGCAAACAATCAGCAAACAATCAGCAAACAGTAAGCAAAACAATCAACAAACAGTCTGAAGAAAAGAAATCTCCTTGAAAGTAAACGCATTCACTTTCCAGTATAATAGGATGTGTATTTAAGATCAAAATTAATAAAATAAAATTAACATCAACATTAATATTTCGTTTTAAAAGGACGTTTTAGCAACTTGTTATCACTATTGCTTCACCATTAATTTATAATTATATTTGGTTATAAGTTTAAGATGATTCACCATTAATTTATAATTATATTTGGTTATAAGTTTACAATGATCGAAAACGTACTTAGTTATAATTACGCTTCGCTGAATCCGAGCGATGTAATAAGCAGGGATTCAACTAGTCTAGGAAATCTACAATCCACAAAAATGGTGGTCCAAGTTACAATCACATTATTTGGATAAATTTTGATAAATGAAACAAAGGCCTTAGCATTCAGTCGGTCGCACTCAGAAATGCGATGGCACTGAATCCGACAGACTGTCATGGGTGTCTTGGACTTGCTTATCCCTGATCGTGCCCAAGTTGAAATGACCGTTGAATATCCACATGCGAGTAGGAGTTTTCTGTCTCGAGTAGTACTGCTTCACCCGTAATGTTCAAGGCCGTTGAAGTCAGTGCGTGTTTCGTTTAGTACGACTAACACCTCCACAGCACAGATTAGTGGAACGACTGGGCCGACATGCGGATTAATAGATTCATGTCGTATCCGTAACGCGAGACGACAGGGAACGACGCGTGCTCGTGGTACGTAAAAAGAAAATACGTCCAGGGCGTAAAAAAGGAAAACGCTGTGTGTCAGTATGTCAGTACACCAACAATAAAATATCAAACAATGGTTAATTCCCTTCAGAAAGTGCACGCTGCCTTGATTGGTAGTGTTAGATACAATCATTCCTGATCTCGATCAAGCAAGGAAACAATTGGAATTAAAAGATTTGCATAGAAGTTATGACCTGGACAGAGAGGTTCTGAAATATGACTGACACTGATCTCGCATGCTATGTTAGAAATAAGTTTAAATTACTTAGATTTTAATTAGCATTCACACATACATCAATATCCACACACACACACACACACACACACACACACACACACACACACACACACACACACACACACACACTTGAGTATATAAAAGATGTAATAATAATGTCACATTCACTCTTATATGCACAACCACTTACACAATTTAACATATTATGTGTTTGGTAAGGAATCATTCTGCCAGAGAGATGGACGTTTTCTCGAAGAGTTTATTTTCTATAATTATTTATTTACATGCACACACACGCACACATACGCAGGCACACACAAAGTCTTTACTTTTAAATCAGTCATACATATGTGCATACTTATTGGTGGTATTTGATAATGACTAACAGAAACGGTTTAAAGACTTTCCCCTCAACTTAATGAAATTCACAAAAGTTCAAGTGACCTAAATCCGCTTGACAAAGTTTCGTTGCCTATGCACCATTGACTTCATGATCACGTGCTGTGACGTAGCGAAGCTTGTGCCGTAATAAAGTACTTCCTTAATAATATCAATGATTCGGAAATGATTAATAATTATATTTGCTTAAAGATGAGGAATACTAGCAACATTGTTAAATTACTCATGTGGTGCTTCGTGGAGATGGTACTTAATTAAAGAACCATTAAGTCCGGTTTAGCTTGTCCTTGACCTGAATAATCTTACGCGCGCAAACACCATTTCCCGCGTTACGTTAAGTCGTTCTTACTGACACATCAAGCTGTTATTGCTCCAAAACCGGACTCTTGATTAAATCACTTTTTCTTAGTTCTGCCAAAGTTTCATTAAATGATCTTTCAATGTAAATGCTTTATCAGTACCACTGATACCTTTTGGTAACGAGTGTGTGAGTGTGTTGTGTGTGTGTGGGGGGGGGGGGGGATGTATGTCTTGCAGGAAATCTCGGTCACAATGACGGAACGACTGAACAAAAGTGAAAAGCAACAAACTCTTAAGGTCGCGATCCCAATTACAATGTATGCTGGGAGCGTCCACAGACGATCCGCTAGAGAGCCAAGTTAGAGTAGGAGAGACAGAGACACGAACAAGCAACTGGCACGTGGGCCCTCATCTAGCTACTGTCTGTACTTAGCGCGCGCTCGCGTCTCGTGCGAAGGCCACGCCTAGTAGTACGCGGTTGGGTTGGGGGGTTTTTCTATTTCTTTTCACACGTCAGAGCAAACGCTGAAAAGTCACAATCTAGAAAGATATCTTGGAATACTAGTCACAAGTTTGGGTGCGTGTTCTCTGAACCGTCCGTACAATTTTTGGGATCCACTGAGGCGCAGGGAGAATGACACGAGTTCTCGCTCCTGCTATGCTGGTTCTAGCTCTAAGGTTCCTTGTCGCTAAAGGTCAGTAAGACGTGAGAGAAAAGTTTCTCTTAAATTACTTTTGCCATCTTTAAATATATAGGCATATTTTATGAGCCCTTTTTTTAAAATTATTTTTAATTATATTTCTTTTATTCTTATTTATTTTATTTTTTTTGTGATGCAAACTTTTACAATTCATTGTTGTTGACATGTATGTAAATAGCTTGCGCTAAAGTCCTCTTCTCGGTTATCTGTCAGTTAGGGTTTCTAAAAATAAATTTGAGAGTTTATTTCGAGACTGAAGCTAATAAAATATATAAGCATTAATAGATTTCCTTCTTTGTGTTTTCTTTCGTTATGTTTGGGATTTGTTCCTGGACAAAAACAATTAATTTTTAAATGAAAAATTATTTTAAAATATATATATTTACCGCTTTTACTGAATCTGAGCTGGCTAGTGGGAAAAAAGAGTGTCACTTTACAGACAAGAGGAGATAATTTTTTAGTAAAAGACTGAAATTTTGGTTTCCATTTAAATTGTATACTTCCGTCAGTTGTTAAAGCACTTTTCTTCACGTCAAGAGATGTTTCCGTTGAATGTCGAGATGACACAAGCCTTTTCATCGACACTTTAATTAATTTCATTAATTAATTTTTAAAAGGCAACTCAAGGGTTGAAACGATTTTAAGAAAGCAGCGAGAAGACGGTGCGTTTTAAGCCTATGGAGTTAATTCGCTGCTCAATCGATGCCTGAAAAATGTGGACACAGTCTTTAACCGTGTCTGCCCTTTGTGCACATTCAATATCAGGATACGTAACTCTTCATTCCCTGTGTCGAGCTATCTTGGTTTTACGTAACAATTGTCATTCGGACGAAGCTAACGTCTCAGACTTTTTCGTAGCTCTTAGTCACTTCTCTCCGCCCGTCCCAGAACCGCCATCATCCCGTTATTTTTACTTTGCATATAGTAGAAGTCTACATACTCCTGCTTCCCACGTACAGGCGCGACCTCTGTTGGATTTGACCTTCGTATGTTAATTTTGGACTCTGACGCCATTAGGTCATCTCTAACTCGTTCAAGATGTGTTACAATGGAGACACGGCCTCTGCTGGGTTTGACCTCCGTGTGTTATGGCTAGACTTCGCTAGAGTCTCAGGCTGACTGGCACTATTAGAGCATCGTCAAGAGCTGACTTAATAGGGAATAAAAAAACATATATTTTAAAAACAAGAATACCTGTAGAGATCGATCGATCGACAGACAGATACGTGAATATTTAGATGACAACAAGAACGGTGGTGGTGGTGTTGCTGCTGCTGCTGCTGATGATGATGATGATGATGATGATGATGATGATGATGATGATGAACGAGAGCATTTGTTTTAATAAATAAAAACAATTTAAGTGATTGACAATGCTAAATATACACACATTAATGCGATACAAAACGAGTATTCATTATTACATCCAGAACAGCACACAATAATAATACTAAATATGCATACATTAATGCGATACAAAACGAGTATTCATTATTATATCCAGAACAGCACACAATAATAATACTAAATATGCATACATTAATGCGATACAAAACGAGTATTCATTATTACATCCAGAACAGCACACAATAATAATACTAAATATACATACATTAATGCGATACAAAACGAGTATTCATTATTACATCCAGAATAGCACACAATAATAAAACAAATGTACATTATAATTACGCAAAGTGCATTAAAAATTCAACGTTTTATAATGGAAACATAGAACGCAGAAGTGGACAAAAACAAAAGGAAATCAACGTACAAGTTGCATTTTTGCAATGGAAACGCAGAACGCAAAGGTGGACTAGACAAAACAATAAACATTCAACGTAGAAGTTGCGTTTTACAAATGAAATGCAGAATACGGAAGTGGCGTAGACAAATATCAATAAACAAAGATCACGAGAATGACAAATCACCACACAATAACAAAGATCACGAGAATGACAAATCACCACACAATAACAAAGATCACGAGAATGACAAATCACCACACAATAACAAAGATCACGAGAATGACAAATCACCACACAATAACAAAGATCACGAGAATGACAAATCACCACACAATAACAAAGATCACGAGAATGACAAATCACCACACAATAACAAAGATCACGAGAATGACAAATCACCACACAATAACAAAGACAAAAAAAAAAGTTTTAAAACCGTGTTTCTAAAATACTATGGAGCCACTATGTTCTAAAAGGCATTTCGTTTCCAAGTAATAGACCCCGATGTAACGCAGGGCGTTAACAATATGTCTTAATATTCGTTATTAGCGCGCTATGTACAGGCGTGTGGGAAGAAGAGCGCATGTCGAGATGATAAAGTGTATACTAACGCGCTATGTACAGGAGTGTGGGAAGAAGAGCGCATGTCGAGATGATAAAGTGTATACTAACGCGCTATGTACAGGAGTGTGGGAAGAAGAGCGCATGTCGAGATGATAAAGTGTATACTAACGCGCTATGTACAGGAGTGTGGGAAGAAGAGCGCATGTCGAGATGATAAAGTGTATACTAACGCGCTATGTACAGGAGTGTGGGAAGAAGAGCGCATGTCGAGATGAAGTGTATACTAACGCGCTATGTACAGGAGTGTGGGAAGAAGAGCGCACGAGGTGATGAAGTGTTTACTAACGCGCTATGTATAGGAGTGTGGGAAGAAGAGCGCATGAGGTGATGAAGTGTTTACTAACAGGTCGCTGAGCACGAGTCCGTCAGTAACACTTCAGAGGTGAATCCGTGCTTCATTCTGTGGGTGAACAGCTTTGTTGCACTATTGATTGTGCATCCTTTTAAATTAAACCACCGGCAATTAAAGTTTGCTCTATATTTTGTGTGGCTGTAATTCGATAAGAGTACCGAGCTTTCGAGTTTCAACACTTCTTTAATAGCACTTATCGTCGTCGTTATCGTTAGTAGAAACGGTAGATCCAGCAGAAGTACTGCAGAGTTGAGGTTATACCAGATCTGATGTTAAGTCGAGCCTAACTTCAAGTGCTGGATCAGCCATCATCGCGCGTGGGAGTATTACTGTGAAATGAGTTTAACAAAGTCACACACACACACACACACACACACACACACACACACACACACACACACACACACACACACACACACACAAAACCCCAAACAAAATGGATTCTGAAACTTTGCTTCGTCACTTGAAATGAGGCCACAAGTCACGAGACCAACCAGACTTCAGCAATAATTTAACTCTGAACTGAACACGAAAGGATACTGAGGTTCTGTGTGCATCATTTCCTGTTTACTGGTTAATTATCTCAGTGTAAACACGTACTCTGTCGTTTATACCTTTTATATACACTCTGTTTGGGCTTCGTCCGGTTAAATACTTTTTTGTTTGTGTATCCACTTAGCTTGAACAATTGCCTCATTGAACGATGGGGGTATTGGTTACGTTAGCTGAAGTAGATTACACAGTGATATGAAATCATTTACCAAACGCTTTTTCATAATTTTCAAATTATTAAAATTATTATTAGCATTTGAGCAAAGAATGAACATATGCAGTTTCATTTGTTTTTTTAAATATTGTTGATCATTGTGTATAATGGCACTGAAATATGGTTGATAGTTGTGTATAATGGCACTAACATTTGGTTTAGTTGTGTATAATGGCACTGAAATATGGTTGATTGTTATGTATAATGAACATTAAGTATGTTTGATTGTTGTGTATATATATGGTTGATAGTTGCGTTTATTGGCAATGAAATATGGTTGATCGTTATGTATAATAAACAAGAAGTATAGTTGATTGTTGTATATAATGACAATGAAATGGGGTTGATCATTGTGATAATGACAATGAAATACAGTTGATTGTTGTATATATAGCACTGAAATGTAGTTGATCATTGTGTATAATACTAATGAAATTTGGTTGTTTTATATAATGCCAAAGAAATGCGTTGTGTATATGTCACTGAAATATGGTTGATCATTGTCTATAATGCCCAAGAAATACGATTCATTGTTGTATATATGGCAAAACTGATCTGTATGAATATAACTTACTCAGCGCAGGCGTCTGTATTTTATGGTATAAATTACTACTACTGCTACTACTACTACTACAACAATACGAAGAAAAAGAAGGACAGGTGTCTCGGTAGTCCAATGGATAGTTTAGGGTAAACTTACCCAGAAAGTTATGACCCAGAAAGTTAAGCTACCTGGGCTGCATCAATTGATGGGTGAAGCTTCAAATCCCCTCTCTGGATTATCGAGGGAGGGTAAAGTGGTTTCTTCCAAGCTACACCCACACCCACAACATTTATGATGGAGAAAAATTGTATACCGCATCGGAATTCGCTCGGGTTCATAAGATCTGCGCTAGACCCTGATGTTTCAGGGTGTTCTAGTGAAAAATTGGCCACTGAAACGCTAACGAAAAATTGGACTAGAGAAAAAACATACAAATAATTAATTGGTCTCTTACTATCAAAGCCAACCCGCAGCGAAAGGAAATAGAAAAAGGATGTATGAACTCTGGTTCAAACACCATTCAGGTGATACTATCAGTGACAGAGGCTCCTGGACCAAAAAATAAAGATTCATCATGCAAAACAGAACAAATAAATATCACAAACCCTTATGCACTGAAATAGAAAACTGAAACTTCCACAACCTTACAACAGGCAAACCCAGTTGACGACCACACTGGAAAAATAATCAGCGATCTAACTGAAGAACATAAAAGGTTTCATGGAAAACCTTGGCCGCTATGTATAGTTTATGTCTATATTTTGAGCACGTAGTGTGTCTATATCACGAGCATAAAAATATCTTAGTCTTGAGCACAAAGAAACAATGGAACATTTTTATATACATAGTAAGAGCTTGCAATGATTTATGCGATCTTCATATTTAGACAGAATTTCAGAAACCAAGGAGCGTAAATTCCTGTAAAATTTAAATCAATATAGCAATAATATCGTTTACTGGAATCGATGTGTCTCTTTACCGCTCGACTCTGACGACTAGAGACGAGACTATTGACGAGATTATAGACGAGATTGGGGACTAGAGGCGAGACTATAGCCTGGAGACGAGACTGAGGCAGGAGATGAGACTGTAGCTGGAGACATGATTGATTGATTGATCACTGGAATCTAGAGACGAGACTTGAATCTGGAAAAATAACTGTCTGACTGGAAATTATATTGGTGACTAGAGACTGGAACCTCGACATGAGATTTGGGAGACAGCAGACGAGATTTGGAGATTTGATTAAAGACAAGACTGGAAGCTAAGCAAGAGCTGGAGGCGATACCGGGGACTAGACTAAGAATGGAGATTATAGACAGGAAACAGTGCTGGAGCTGGGAATCAAGACTAGTCACTAGTCTGGAGACGAGGTTGAAGACTACAAACCTGACTAATCACCGAAGACTGGAGACAGTGACTGACCATTTCAGACTGGAGACAGTGACTGACCATTTCAGACTGGAGTCGAGTGACAGCATTTGTAAACAAATATAATTTCAGCAGTAAAGGTAAGTTCATTCAACGGTCATTTTGTTATTTGTTTAACCCCAAACATGCAAATCTGGGGTTTAGCATTTTACTGACGCTCCAGGACAGAAACGCGTTCTGTGTGTGTGTGTGTGTGTGTGTGTGTGTGTGTGTGTGTGTGTGTGTGTGTGTGTGTGTGTGTGTGTGTGTGTTTGTGTGTTTCCCGGTATTCATCTTGTGTTTGCATTCAGACGAAAGTTTCTCATAGTTACACATTTCAGAACAGATTCGAACACTTTAAAAATTCTACTACAGTGACATTATAGTTCCGGAGTAATGGTGTGTGTGTGTGGGGGGGGGGAGATACCTTTTTAAATTTAAATCAGTGATGTCAAATATTCAGAACTCTTAAATTTTAAGTCAGTGACCATCTTTGATTCGGGCACTTTAAAAAATTGTAATCTGTGACGCTACACCCTTTTCGGTTCCAGAAATAACATCAAGCAGAATTTTTAAAAGTCTCGAATCGAGAAAAATTGTTTCAAATCTGCACATCAGTCCCAACTATAGTATAAAAAATAAACTTGCTTCTCCATTCACCATTTGCCTACTGGGATCGCTTTTATCTTTCATATCTGGACACGATGCAGATTGCCTGCCGACGAATATACAAGGCAGTTACTCGTCTAGAATTGCAAGACATTCTTTTCGAAGATAGCCTCTGAGATTCTTGAGGCCCTTAAGGGGGCACCATCCGAAATCGTCAATCGTCGCTTCCCGCACCATTTTTCGTAGCAGCTTCTTACTTAGCTCGGGTGCAGTTTTCTCCCCTTAAGATGTGCATATTAGAGCCGACTTGTGTTTGATACAGTGTACTCGTGTGTGTTTGTGGAGCTGCTTAATCGTTTTACTTCTAGGTCTGCCAGACTGGCGCGACATCAACGCTAATCGGAAGCGACACACACACAAACACACACACACACACACACACACACACACACACACACACACACACACACACACTCACACACACACTTTAAAATCGAACCTCCAGGACTTGCGCTTTGTGTAGACCCAGAGGCTATTGACTGTACGAGATAATAAAAATGTAGGGTAATAAAAATAATATGCGTTTGTTAAGTGGTATGTTTGTGTGTTGGACAAATATCATGATTAGAGAAATGGTGATTGTTAATGTGCACTATAATTAGCCGCGCTCTTAACTGTTATTATTACTATTATTAATTCTTTAAAATTATGTCATCTTTTAAAAAGTTACATAAGTCATCCGTCAAAGATATGGCATCTTTTAAGGGTACCTCATCTTTTAAAGGTACCTCACCCTAGGTGTGAGTAACTAAGAATTTTCTAAGAAGAATTATAGTTAGACCCTTAATTATACCTAGTCTTTTATTTGTGTTACACTTTAATTAAATGTATGCTGGTAATTTTTTTTTTTTACAATTCTGCTCGGCAAGTTGTCGCCTTCTATCAAATTTGGATGAAAAGAAGTGAATCCCTTTATCGAGATTCCTCGGATTAAAGAAGCTATTTCATTACGTTTTCAAGTTTCTATTTTTAATTATACTTTACAATGAAAACAAAAACAAAAAAATAAAGTTACTGAAACTGACGTCATTCTTTTCTAAATGTCTCTACCGACTCCCAGTCATTGCTCTCTTCGTTGCAAAGCCAGACCATGCCAACCTTGACCTTGTACGAGAAGGTCAGCAGCCAACAGTTCCCTGGGTTATATTTGGCTCTTGTACACGTGTCTTTTACTGTCGATGAATGTCAGTGAAGACTAAGTCGTAGGTGAGTGCCTCAAGGGGTTCGTCTGGTTTGAGTGCAAGTCGGGTTCTGGATGTTATATCTTTGTGCATCTGTTTTGTACCTGTCTGCGAGATGCGTGCGTGTGTGCGTGTGTGCGTGTAGAAATGGATTAGCAATAAGAATAATAACAGTTTGCAAAACAGAAAACTGAAGTACTTTGCTAAAGGATTCTGATGATAATGGTAGTGGTTGCCTGGGATTTAAATTTTTATTCCATCCTAATGATCAGATTGTAAGCGTTATTCTGTAGATGGGATTGAGTTTTTAAAAAAATCGGCGCTGTTTTTAATCAAATTTAATTCAGTTCTAATTCACAGTTCCAGGCGTCTCTTTTAAAGTGTCTGAAAGACCAAACCACAAAATATCAAATCTAATCCTTAAGGCCCTACACAAACGTGCACAAAATATTTTTTTAATTAATTGTTGTTTTTAATTTTGAAGAAATAAAATAAAGACGTGTAAATAGATTTTGATACAATGACTCAGCACTAAAGGCTCATCACTTGACAATAGCTTTCATTTGTGATTGGGTTGTTTACTTGTTTGGTTGTTGTTTTTTTTTAATTTTTTTTTTATCGACCGTACTTCAAGCAACATGAAATGCCCACGAAGATAGTAACGTCTGGAACGTACGGGCCTTAAGTAGAACTCAATCACTCAAATCAGTACTAAGTACAGTTCTCCTGACCAATGTATTTTTCGACTAATACTATTTACTTTAACTGATCTTTTTATCAATACACCATTTGATAAGCAAACGTCTGTGCGTGGGTGGTGGTCTCCCTTGAATAGTAATAACTGTGCGAAGTCGGAATAATTCTAAGATAGACATCCAGTGACGATTTTCATTATTCTGTCTCCTGAAGTTGTCTGCAGTCGCCATTAATCAGCACAGACTCGGAGTCATTGTAAGAAAAATTACAAGTGGTAATTTCATATTTTGCTCTTCTGTGGCGTCTGCGATCTCCTTTGATCAGTAAATGGATGCGAGAACTTGAAGCAATTTAAAAGAAAGATAGCCAACCGTGATTTCATTGTTTTGCTTTTTATTTGGGGGGGGGGGGCGTCTGCTAAGTATACTCAGAACAAACGGAAACAAGAGTGGTCTGAAATAGAAATAAAGGTCACTGTAAATATGATATCTTTATATATGTATTAACAAATTTCAAGCAGAAATTAAATTAAAAATAATTTAACGCATAACCAAATCAACACATAATTTCCATATGGATGCTGTCAGGAATCGAAGAATTGCCTGGAATATCGATCCGTACCTCGATAAATACAGATTGCCAGAAAGAAGTATCCAATTCTGGAGACAATGACAAATATCATTTATTCGATTTCGGCTAAACTGTTAAAATAGCAGTCACGCAGTAATTCAAGAAACTCTAGACAGGACATCTCCCCCGCGTTTCTTTAGAATTAAAAAGAAACGATGATGCATTCATGCGTGACAGTCAGTTGACACTTATCGTCTCTCGAGCATCTGGCTGTCGTCTCATGCACACGCGTTCATATAAACAGACACATACCTATAACTCTCGTCTGGCTACCCGACCCACACCAGATTTTGTCTAGCATGTAGGAAATACGTCTAAGTGGACGCTGGTCAAGAGGCAAAAAAATCGTTTGCTCTGACTCTTAAGACTGCGCAAACGTACAGCGGCCAGAGGAGTGGTCAGCTAGATTAAAATTATGTAATTAGGTATGGGGAAAGTCCCACGCTAAGTTTAATTAAGTGTCAGAAATTTGAGTTAGAGAACTGTTTATAAGAATTTAAAGTGACAAAGTCACAAATTTTATCATTAATTTAAATTATTATAATTATTATTAGGTTTGAAAGATTATTATGAATTGAAATGATTTTATCCCTTGAAGGACTTAAAACGTGAGAAGGAGTCAATACATGACACTTCGCACATGGGAAATACTTGGAACTAATTTGTTTAGACTTAAAGAAAGTTCTATGAGTCACAACTGTTCTCGGAAATCTCTACAGCCGAACAAGGAAAATGTTTCTTTAAAATGATCAAGTCAGTTTATTGAACACTAACAATTCTAACATAAAGAATAAAATTACATTCATTAGCTTACAAATTCATTAAAATAACAACAGCAATTAGAAGGTAGCATGCAGACAAAATTTCACGACATTAATGCGAACAAGCATGTCATAGTGGTTGGTTTGCGCCCACACTTACGAGGGCGGAAGGATTTAACGTTGACCCCAAACGTAACACGTGACAAAACTTTGGGTTTCATGATAGCTCACAGAAAGGGCTTGACTGTTTACCACAAACACCACTTCGATCCCCAATGTGTACAGCATTCAAAAGCACGAGACAAATTAATTATGACTAACCCCGTCTACAAAACACTTTATGAGCTCGACAGACATAACTCTGCAACATGTTGTTTGCATTTATCAGGAAGGAGGGAGGTTCTAAAGAGCAATTTGCTCTATGACACTCTCACCTGACTACAATTCAACTGATGTTTCGGTGATCTTACAACTTTAATAAATTAACTCTGCCTAATTCGAACTCCAGACACTGAACACCACGAGGAATCAGCACGTGCTAAAATCAAAACAAACTAGCTATAGTAGTTTCGGCAGTTCTGATTCAGAGTTGGCGATAACCTAAGTTCACAATTAAACTAAACTTGACCAGGAGTCAGGAAATATACGTACACAGCTCTAGATAAAACTTCTAGCCACACACTTGCCTACAAATAAATAACTGCTTCGATATTTAGACTAGCTTTTATCAACGTCACACTAAACAACTTTGTAGATTAGCTTTTATCAACGTCACACTAAACAACTTTGTAGTCTAGCTTTTATCAACGTCACACTAAACAACTTTGTAGACTAGCTTTTATCACCGTCACACTAAACAACTTTGTAGACTAGGTTTTATCAACGTCACACTAAACAACTTTGTAGACTAGGTTTTATCAACGTCACACTAAACAACTTTGTAGACTAGCTTTTATCAACGTCACACTAAACAACTTTGTAGACTAGGTTTTATCAACGTCACACTAAACAACTTTGTAGACTAGGTTTTATCAACGTCACACTAAACAACTTTGTAGACTATATCAAAATGTCACTGAAAATCCCATCAGCGAGAACCGTGGACAACATTCATGTGACCTTTTTGAAGTATGTTAACCTTGTCACCTCTCTGTCTGGCAGGGAACCTGGGGAACACACCTATTATTCACAACGGGTTCGAATCCTACTGACCACAAATCGGGCTTTATACAGAGTTTGACCTTCCGTCTAGGACTATAGCTTTGGCGGATCCATTAAAAGCATTTCCAGTCGCTAAGCATTTCAATCCATTGACATTACTGATCTCTATCAAATATGCATTTAGTCAAAACGCGCATAGTTCGTGTTCATGGCCGGATGACCTTTAACCCGTTAAGGCGCCAGTACTATATAAATATAATGAGTGCCAAATGCTAAACTTCAGAAATTTCATGCAATGTGCCTGCAAGAGTAAGAGTTGTCTACTTTTGCAAAACAAATTACCTAACCGTTGAGTTAATTTACGATCATTGACATTCGGTTCTCAAGGCTTTAAAACCACATATGCCTGTGCGGGGTAGGTGGGTGGGGGGAAGGATGCGAGAGAGACAGAAATTATCATGAGAAATGGAGATGACGCTTTTACTTTTACATTTCCACAGTGCAAATTCACGAGGACATCAAATGAAATTATTTCTTTACATTAACCTTTCTATCGCATTTGCATTATATTAGGTAAAATCAAACCTATATATAAAATTATTGCAAAGTAAATGAAAAAACAAAAGTACAGAGTGTACAGCTTAACCTGTGACAATCCCAATTTAGATGTTCTAATTTTTATTTTTATTTTATCAGTATTTAACTCCCACTGCTGTGTCTTGAATTTGAATTAACAATGAATTCTATATTGATCTGCAGTGTTCCTTACTTTGAGCCAGCAGCACACCAGATTTATGACTGTTAATTAATTGATGAGATCTCCCATGACTGGCTCTTCACCTCTAATTATTTTTTTATATTTTCATTTGGAGGTTTATTTCTACTGTAAAGCAGTTTTCTTCCATGAGTGCTTGTCAAATACTACTTACTAATTTGTTGCTCGAAGGATTCCTTTAAATAATCAAAGAAATCTTTAAAATGCTCGAAAAACTTTTAAAATGCACATAGAGCTTTAAATGCTATTACTTTCACATGCATTCCTCACGTAGTTTGCTGTTGTTTTATTTTTTATATTTTTCTATTTAATCAAACATTGCAAACGTTTAATTTAAATTTTCTAACACAAAGACAGCCCTCGATATGAACTGTTCAGCAAGAGAGAATAGATAATGCAGATGAACTGAACCCATTTCCTTACCCAATGAATGAAGTTCGAGAATAAGTACAGAGGATAGATTGCGTGATGAATAATGCAAGTTAAAGACCAAACATAAGATATATTTTACAATGACTAGTTCAGATTATACACTGAGGTAAACAGCTCACACAGTTAATGAAGGAATTGACTAAATACTCACAGGATTGGATTGTATAATTCAATGACTAAAATAAACTCCTGTGAATCAATATTAATTTTGCTCTCTTCTAATATTTGTTAGGTTTATAAAGGTTAGTGACCGTTATCCATTGACCATATTTTCACTATAAGCAGTCGATGAAAACATGTAAACATTCCGAGTGGACTGTATTATATACGTATTGCAATACATCCATTCGATGAAGGCTGAATGTGCAAGATTGTACAAGTCAATAACTAATATAAATGCCTGTGGCAATATTTGTTTTGTTCTCGACCAGCATCGTACAGATTGAGATGGGTACTGCTATACAAACTTTTGTTTGGTAATTGAATGTAGTCAAATATTCAGAAAGATAAATCAGTTTGGGAAACTGATAAAGCATGTCCACTTTAAAATTGCGAAAGCCCACATTCTTTCTCTCTCTTCTCACGCTTTGTTCTCTCTTCCTCTCTCTCTCTCTCTCTCTCTCTCTCTCTCTCTCTCTCTCTCTCTCTCTCTCTCTCTCTCTATCTATCTATCTATCTATCGATATATCTATCAATCTACTATCTGTCTATCTCCATATACACACTTACATACAAATGTGCATCAATGTATTTCTTCATTCATTCATTCATTCATTCATAAGCCAGTCGCCCTCTCGTTTTGCGCTCTAATATAAAAGACATATTGCAAATACTCTTTTTTTAATGTAGTTTATCTTTTTTGAAAGCTAGTACTAACACAAATACTTTGCACGGTGGGCATTGTTTTATTGACACGACTTAAGAGCCGTTCTGAGAACTTCTGACCAAAGTCTTACCGCTTGAGGATTTCGATTTCTTTTCTTGCAGTTTTGACACTCTTGTTGCTTTGACAGTCTTGTTGTTTTGACAAACTTGTTGCTTTGACAGTCTTGTTGTTTCGACAATCTTTTTGCTTTGACAATCTTGTTGTTTTGACAATCTTGTTGCTTTGACAGTCTTGTTGTTTTGACAATCTTTTTGCTTTGACAATCTTGTTGTTTTGACAATCTTTTTGCTTTGACAATCTTGTTATTTTCACTGTTATGTTGTTTTGACACTCTTCCTGTTTTGACTATCTTTCTGTTTGCATTGTATAATAAATGTACATACTTTCGATAAGTTATGTGCTGTCATTTTATTATTTAAAATGGCAGATTATCTTAATAATGATACAATGTTATATAATTTAAATGATGCGCTACTTATAATTTATTTCGCGCACCACTCATAAATTTAGGGGTGCAATCTAATTCATTCCTCCCTTGACAAAAAATAGTTATCTTTATCCATATTAAAAATTAAAATATATTGTACAACGTAGATAAATTCAAGAGTAGTTATAACCTTTAATCTGACCTTGAAATTAAATACATGATAAAAAAAAAATGTTTGCAAGAATAAAAAGCACAGTCAAATAATTAATTATATAAATAATTAAAAGAATACTTCACTGTAAAACATGAGTGCCACACACACACACACACACACACACACAAACATACTCATACACATATCATATCCGTACAGTATGCATATATAACTCATTCACAGTCTGCATTTTTAAAATCATACTTTAAAATACTTTTGTGGCACATATTTTGTAATCAATAATCTACGATTTTTAATCATGAGTTTATCAAATAATTCAAACTTGTAAATTTATTGTTTGCCACTTGTGCTGTGCTCTTTCAGTTCCAGATTTCAAGCTTTATAATTGGAAATTTACTATGTACTATTTCTGTTTGCTGCCTGACTAACAATCGGTATCTGCTCTTGTAGTTATTATGTTGGTTTGTTTTGATTTTCTTATATTTTTTAAATAACTTCATAATTTTGATTTAGATATTCAACTTATTCAATCAAAATGGAGTCGAAATCAATCACTAGAACTGTTACATATTACTACCACCTGTCATGATTGTTGCTCCTACAAGAGCTTCTAAATAATGGCCTCAGTTCAGAGTTAATCAATGATTGATTGAGGACATCCGTTTGCATTTAGTTAGCCACTTAGAAATATGGGCGTACTTTTTTGACAACTCTCTCTTCCTACAAACTACACGCCTTAAATCAAGTATTTGTAGATCAACAAATCTACAGCGCAGACGAACCGGCACTGTACCCAAGCTGTTCATTGTTGAACTAGAGAGCTCTTGTAGGTTCACTGGCACTCTCTTCACTCGATTTTTGTAATTCTCTCCCCTCTCATCTCCCACTGTGTCTTGTGATGATACTACAGGCGTTTCCAAACACTGCAGTTAAAGAATTGCGCTCAAAGCTCCAAGAACCAGTCATGATGCTCCACTTTTCCACACTCTTCACTGGCTACCTGTTCACAGCAGAATCACACTCTTCATGATTACCTGTTCACAGCAGAATCACACTCTTCACTGGCTTCCATTTCACAATAGAATCACAGTCTTAGTTGGCTCCCTGTTCACATCAGAACACATCAGATATCTTCTTTTGGCAACTATTATTTCACTATCCAGCACTAAAGCAACTGTCTGATCTGACACATGTGTGATCTCCTCTAGAAGCTTGCGTTCATCTTCTGACACGCATTTTAAACATTACGGACAAATGTTATAGGACTATTAAGTCATAAGGTGAAAGTTCTATTGCTTAACAGGTCTATCTACATGGAATTTGCTTTTGAGCTGAGATATGAATAGACCCTGGCCATTTTCAAGAGGGTTCTCAAGACAAATGTTTTTCAGCTCCAAGAAATGCACCATCTCTATAGTATCGTTGCCTTGCTCTATATTTTCATTTGCAATTTATTTTTATTTCTGTTTTCCTAAAATGAGTTACTTGTTTTGATGTTTGCTGGTGTAATGTTATAGGTGTCCTTTTTCTGTAGATACAGACAGTTATTTGTTATGTCGGTCGTTTTGCACATATATTCATTGTCTGGTTTCTCTATACGTTGAAATGTCTTGTATATATGTATATTTTAAGTAAAAGTGTAAAACGCAAAGAGCTTATATAAGCTTAAGTGCTCTATCAAGACTTCACCGTTTGTAATACTAGTAGTAGTTGTTGTCGATGTGTTTTTGCCTGCTACTTTCCTCTTTTCGACTTGTTTGCATTTAACTTATTAAAATTTGCTTCTCCGCTTGTGCATTCATCTAATTTTCTCTCCATTAATTATTGTTCCCTCCACCCTCTCTACCTTCCGTTCCCCTTTCTTCCATTTTTCTTCAGTTCTTCCGCGGGTGTCTTAATTTACATCGTCATTTAGTTTCTTTCATTGGTGAAGGGCTACAGTACACGTGATCTGAAGAAGGCTATCTGAAGAAGGCACAAAGGCTCCGCTGTCTCAGCAATCGTCCACAGCACTTCCGCACCCGTGAAGCTATGGCGCTCAGACACCCCGCAGCCCGATGCTGGCCCAAGGCAAGCACGTCATTTTGCACCAAGCCCTGGCTCTCAATGGCTATGACGTAATAAAAGAGCGGGAACAAGTTTCACGAAAATCTAATCTTGCATGTCGTGGCCCAAGGCTTCTCTTCTTTTCAACAGAGTTACTGTTCGTTTTCGGACTTTTCCTTGGGAACATATTGTAAAAATAGCAGCAGTTCATTCCCTTGCCGTGTGGTTAGTCTGAAATAAGTAATTATTAATTTTGGAGTCATATATTGCTGTTTGTGTGCTTTCGTGTGTGCAAATTCCTTTTAGTTATTATATGCAGAAAAAAAAATCCAGACCACTGAGACGTTGTTGTTTTCGCTCACACTCGCCCCAGAAGCCGCAATAGACCTTTCATCTTCACGGATGTTCTCTTCTCGGTCTTGGTCTGCTTCGGGGGGGGGGGGGATCCCCACAGCTTCTCTGTGCGTCTGAGGTGGAGGGCTGGCAGAAGGGGGTGAAACAGGTCGCACCTATTTGGCGCACACCCTCAACCGCCCTCCGTCGGGGGGCGGGGGGCTAAGCCGCCATTTTTTTCTGTTTGAGTCGGCGATTCATGGTCGTTTAGTATGTATAAGTTTATAGCATCCATTAGTTTTGATTTTATATCTGGCATCTAACAAGTATATTTATTTCATGAAAAGCAACTCCTTCATAAGCTACAGAGGTTGCAGATAGATTCCCACTTTTTCTTTTATTCGCTTTATTCATTTTCACTTTTCATTTTCACTTTTCTTTAATAAAGTGTTCTGTACTAAACCGAACAAGACTGTAATCGACGACAAGGGAGACAATTCCGCAAACAGTCAACGCCTCGCAGATAACCCTTACTTTCTCCCGCTGCTTCATAATAGATCTACATTGCTGCTCCGCCTTCGTTGTAATATGCCGCACGTATTCACCTGCCCCACCCCCCACCCCCATCCCTTGCCTCCCTTTCGTTTGTTCAATTGGATTTTTTCCTTCTCTCTCCACCTAGATGTGCTGTGGCCAGCAGAATGTTTGATCGGAAAGCATCCCTTTTTGAAATTGCTGACATAACGTATTCAATGTTTTTCTCATTCTATTTCTGTAACTTTCATGTCCTGCTCAAACCAAATAAACGTCAGGAGATGGGTGGGTGGGTGGGTGGATGGGTGTGAGATGAAGGTGACAGGTAAACTAGGTACGTGGTAGTAAGCTTCTGCAGACTGCAAGTCGGAAGGTAAGTGAGGAACCGGGAAATAAAGTCTTTAGTTCTATATGCAGAATAATACAGAACAAAGAGTATTTAAGAAATGATCCTTTATCCTTCAGATAAATAAAAATTAAATTTACATATCAATAAAATCAATAAATCAGATGCATCCCACAGCCTTTAAAAAAAAATATCTCTTTTTATTACTTCTAGGACAGTCTAAATTTGACAACTATTTTATTAAATTGTATAAACTTAAATTAGATCAATTACGGATATTCGTTGGCTGACACTTTACTCCATCTAAGGAAAGTATATTCACGCTACACCAGAACAAAAATGCAAATATGAAATATTAAAATTTTATTGTTGCTATTCATTTTACAAAAAAAAAATATTCTCCCAGTTCAAGTTTAAAATCACTCGAACATGCAAAATCTATATTAGCTCCAGTGTCTCGAACGTTGTCTTTTTACTGTCCCCATCTATCTATATTCAAGGGCACTTAAGCATTTAAAATTGCAGTCCAATGTTAAAGTCCCTGTTTACCTTTAAAAAAAAAGTACTTAAAGGTAACAAGTTTTTGTCTGAATTTCTACTTCTATTTTTAATTCTGATATCTTTTTTAAAGTATCGTTGTGTCCCGATTCCTAAGATAGATAGATAGAGAGATAGACGGACGGACAGATGGATGGATGGATGGATGGACAGACAGATAGATGGGTGGATGGATAGATAACTGAAGTACTGATGTATAGATGTGTGTATATGTGCGTGTGTTTGTGTGTTCACTCACGAAGTGCACCTCATAACATCTTCCAGGCACTAATTTGTTTATAGTGCACTACTGCACACACTGCACACAGACACGCGCACTACAGATTGACGTACCGCTGACGTAACAAAGCAAACAAGCTGCTACCGCTGGATGGCATGCGATAAATCTTTAAAGAGGCTGCAAATGACACTCATTTATCATCCTACCTTGAAGGCTTCCAGGGTTCAAAGCTGGCTGTCATTTAACTACAGTTTACAAATGCCAGATGTCAGTGGTTAACAAGTGTTCACCGGGTGTTCACTCTGTTTGGGAAATTGTTACTCTGTTCCCGTGAGATTTCACCTTCGCGCAATGCGATCAAAGCCAGTGAAAGTAAAAATAGTAACAAAAACTCATCTGTAGCATGTGGCGTTTGATTTAAATAATACGAATGCAGTGAAATAACATTCTTTTGGTCTTGTTGGAAAGCAAATTTGTAATGCATAAAAGTTTGTTCTTTGGTATAATGGTTCCTAGTGTACGGTATGACCTGGGCTTTACGTGCAAGAGGACACCTTACAACAGGTCACTACTGATAACTTATTAAAAGGTTGGAGAGTTCACAGTATATATATATATACACGCATGTACACAGTCATATCAGCCTGATGTTTTGATCCACCTCGCTTTAAGCATGCACAGTCGAGATGAGCCAGCTGTGTTCATCCATCCATCTATCCTTCATCCATCCATCCGATCATAGAACCCGTATACACTTGTGTATGTAATGCTTTGATCAAACGTCGCATCTGTCCAGACTCAGGTGAAAGAGGGGAAGGGGGCAATTCAACTGGTATTCCTTAGTAGTCACATGGAGGTGTGTGTGTGTGGGGGGGGGTGTCATGTAGAGTGGAACAAGAAAGTGTAGAGAACAGAGACACGAAAGAGTTAAACTTTGTCGCTGTCCTTATAACTATGGAAACACTTCCCCCGTAAGGAAAAAATTCAAGTGCTTTTGTTCAGCTACAAGCTGCATTTAGTTGCACTGACCCTTAAAATATAAACAATGTGGAATAGTCGACCACTATATCTCTATCCCTCGTACCTGCCTAAAAGGTGAAGAATCTGTCAATGAAGTGGTGCACTCAGATGTCATTGAACCGTTTGTTGCTGTTGTCGTCATTGTTGTTTTGTATCAGAAACATCAACAGATTTCTATTTGATGCATGAATAAACATGTTATTGTTAATTCTCAACAACAACAAAATATGATTTAGCATTCAAAAACAAAAAAACCCAGAACAAAGTGTGTTCAGGGAAAGACAACTCGACCATATACAGAAAACTCTCTGCACTTGGCACACAAGTTTTCTCAGTCTGTGACTTTCGCTAATCTGCGCTTCCGGTTCACTACTACTACTAATATTTTATTTTATTTTTTATGAAAGTTTCTTATCTGAGTCAGCCTCTGTTTGCTTGTTTCTTTTGCGTAAATATTTTAAATTCAATTCTTTAAGATGCCAGACATTGTCGACCTCCTGGTTAAGACAGAGCGGATCCCCTCAGGAAGGAATGCAGGGTAAAGCTGTCCCAATCTTCTTTTGCATACGTTTTTTCTCTAGCAGATGTGGAAGGGTGGGGCCATGAGATTTTGAATTCTTGGGATTCTCATTAAGATTCTCTGATGCCTGCAAACAAAAGACATAATGATTTGGTTTCTATCTCCATTGACGGCGATTGAACTCTGTATATGCCCAACACTTTTCTTATATGTCCTGTCCTAACAGCAGCATTTTACATACATAAAGCACAATTCAATATCAAATGTAAACAGTCTCAAAGTTAATGTCAACGACGTTAAACGAAACAACGTTAAGGCTAGACGACAACGTTAAATGATGCTAAGCACTAAACGAAGCAACGTGAAATGCTAAAGCTCCTTTAAATGACACTAAACGAAACTCAACTTTAAATAACGCTAAACGAAATGCTAATTAAAATATAAGGTTAAACTAAACAAGTCAAAAACGCAATAGTATTAACTTCAACATGTTTGCAGCTAAACTAAAAAGAAATAAAAATATTTCTCTATACTTTTTCAGCTTCATAGATTAACACTTTATACTTCGTTGTAGGTTTGACTATGAGAAACGCTTTGACAGAGCAGTTTTAAAAATAGCTTAGTGCTTGACTTTGTGAAATACGGCGAGAGATCGATTTAAAGTCTATTTATATAGTACTATTTGCACGTTGCACAGTCCTGGCAGAAAAGACGTGAAGCACAGCTAGCCAAGATGAATAAGGCCCTGCTCTCTTGTATCTGTGAAATATGCGTGTTTAGTAAACTCAGTAGGGACGGCTGAAATCCCGGCGCCAGGAATCATATTGATAACAGAAAAATATGCTCTCACAGCAGGAACGTGCCCGGGGGTGATGAAGACGGGGATAACCGGATGAGAGCCGAAAACCGAGAACATGAACGGTTGCATGTCTCTCTGATTGAGATAGCAGAAGCTGAAAACAGCGAGATCAAGATAAAACGATCCTGCGTTTTTCTAAAATGGCCAATTAAAGTCGGCGTTCCCATTCTACAACAGCAGCTTGTAAAAACGACGTTGAAAGCAAGCCCGCCAGCCAAGTACTTCTGGCGGGACAAAAAGATGGAATGGGAGACGTGGGGATGGGGGGGCGGTGATCTGCGTGCAGTGCCTGTGTATGTATGATACCGTTTGCACATGCACGTTAGAACAAAATGCTCCGCTGTCGCGCATAAGAAAACTTAAAACCCAAGAAAGAAATAAAGGCGGGCTTGTGCTGCTTGGGTGCTGTCAGTAGGTCCAAATAGAGGCATAGTTAAATAATTATTGAGAAAGGGAAAGGGAGAGAAGTAAGATGGTAGAGACGGACCGAAACTGATATCACTAGAGTTTGGTTTTTAATAAAGAAAGTGGCAATATCGTGTGTGTGTGTGTGTGTGTGTGTGTGTGTGTGTGTGTGTTTGGAAAGGGGGGGGGGGGCGGAAGAGATTGAGAAGATAAGGATGAGAGGGAAGAAAGAGACGAAGAAACCAAAGACATCAAACAGGGTGACGTGAACGAAAAGTTGAGGGGTGAGAATGAAACCGTTTGGGTGGGTAAAAAAATAAAAATTTGAAGAATATATAGGAAATATTAACATTAACTTAGATATAAGTAAGTATTAATCAAGGGAGTTAAGCATATCTGTTAGCATAATTTCTCGTATGTTTCGAGATATGAGCCTTTCGTTAAAATGTAGATAGGTCAACATTGTTGAATTTTTGTTGTTGTTGTTGCGAAGTCATGTCATGCATCAAAGTCATTTTGTGTCATTCTCACTTGGCATTATCATTGACCTTTGACTTTAACTTCCCTTCATTCTAAGGTAGAACTGAAGTAAATTGATTTGGTTCGTGCTTGTCTTCAAACACTAATTAAGTTTAACGAACAGAAAAGTGAGTAATATTAAACACTGATTACGTTTAACATAATAACAGCCCCAGTATCATCTATTCTACACTAAACACCCAGCCAAGATAATAGCAGCCCCAGAATAATCTATTCTACACTAAACACCCAGCCAATATAATAGCAGCCCCAGTAGCATCTACACTAAGAAAAATAACGGAAGAGAACTTGATATTAAACTTCTACCTCATCAAACCCACCGGGTACCAGCATTTTAATTCCCCAAAGACGGTTTTCCCGCAATAATTAAAATTCTGTTCCTACAACACCTAGACGAAGACTACACAGACTGAACAAGAAAATATATACAGATGGATTACGTGAACCCGCAGATGGAAAGACAGGATTAGGAATATATATTCAAAATGAAGCTAGTATTAGTTTTAAAATTACAGACAATACCCTGATATTTATAGAAGAGGTGAAGGTCATACTAATAGAACTAAAACATGCAAGTAAAAATAAACCCCAAACACCAACTACTTAATAGTAACTGACTCACTCAAAAAAAATGTCTAGATAAAAGATTTAGTCACTCGCATTTTCGTAAGAAAGTATCTAGGATTCGAATTTTTTAAGAAACTTCTAGACTACAGATTTAGTCAATTGCATTTTTCCAAAAGATATTTAGATCACATATTTAAGTAAATCGCATTTTTAAAGAAAATGCCTAGATAACAGATGAGTAATTGTCTAGGAATTTATTCGATTAATCAGTTAAATATTTGGAAAGTGACGTATTTAGTTGAATATTAAATATTTTGAAAAGTGATTGAGTTTGCTGAATTAAGTATTAATTTTGAAAGTGAACTACTTAGTTGAATTAAGTATTTTGAAATTGATTGAGTTAGTTGAATGAAGACGCTTACCTTTCTAAACCTGTTTGAGATTAGGAGAATAATCCATAATTATATGATGGATCTAAATGTAATTGTATGATGGGACTAAACGTAATTGTATGATGGGCCTAAACATTAACTGTATGATGGACCTAAACGTAATTGTATGATGGGCCTAAACGTAATTATATAATGGACCTGAGTGCAATTGTATGATGGGCCTAAACGTAATTGTATGATGGGTCTATATCGGTACCTAACAAGCAGCTTTGTTGGACGTGATTGACAAATATTTTTTTTTTTTTTTTACTGAGAACCTACGAAAATCTATATATATTTTAAAAAGACTTGAATGTAGCTGATCACTCGAATCATATTTGGATGAATTGTGATTGGTCCGTGGTAAATGATTTGTCAGGACAGGATGAAACTAAACCGGTTCTAAAGAGCTGATCTTTAATTCACTTGTCATGATTTATTACATACAAACTAGAGAGTGCAATATTTTTGTATTATCACAATTATCTGTCAATTACGAATTGTAATTAAAAAATAAAAAGGGAAATCGTAAATGTTAGACCTTAAGTGCCTCTAACTAGCAGGTCTTTTTAAAACGGTTACCCTAATTGGAAAGTGAATCTGGGTTACACCTTGCCACTTGAAAGCGCGCCACAAATGACGAGACGATTCATGTATACGGTGATGAATCAAGATTGTGCGCTATACCCAAATGTATGATGTTCTGCTTCTGTCAAAAACAAAATTGTTTTCGTGTGAATGAATGGTCGCTTTTGATTTGAATCCTGAATTCGGTCCACTGTGGCAGTGTTTGGTTGTTTTTGACGGGCTCACTTCTTCTTTCGCACGCACATGCCACAAACACATACAACACGCGCATAAACACGCTTGCTAATTTCATGCAGATGCTTTATCTCACGCATGTACGCATTATTGAAATAAAGGCTTCCAGGATGTTGTATTCAGCAGCAGTCGGAAATCTCATGTGAAGAAATGACGGTGCTACTCTAGAAATGCTTGCTAATGTAGGGGGCGCTTTCGGCTTTCGCCGCTTTCGCGCTAGAACTGTAGCAATAGAAAACTTCATGCTTATATACTAGAATAATCATTGTGTGTGGGTGTGGGTGTGGGTGTGTGCGTGTATTTTTCACACTGCATGCCGTCATGACGTTACTTCTTAAATAAATAGTATTAAAGACTATTTAATAGCGATGCAGTCTTTCATTTTAATGACAACGCGACACATTATACGTAATTAATATTCATACGTTCTCCGCGCTGTTGTAGATGACTTGCGTGCGACCAGTAGCCAGTTGGCCAGATTTTACAAAAAAACGTCATTAAGCATTGTCATCTGAACAGAAGTCAGCGGGTTCTCTCCTAGTTTCTCTTACACGCAGCACCTGATATTAATTTGTTCCTTGGCCAATCGGTTTGTTAGCCAGCAAGATTTCCAGAGAACTGACTTGGTGATCGGTGCGTACAATGAACGTTTTGAAACCCATGTGTTTATGGATTTTTACTAACAGCAACGTTTTGTTTGCCCGGTGCGGTGCTTTGTTCATTTGTTGTGTTTTGTTCAAACAAACTTTGTCTTGATCGTTCACAGTTGATCTTGTTAGTTTGAAGTTGTGTGTTGTTCAAACAAACTGTGTCTTGATCGTTCACAGTTGATCTTGTTAGTTTGAAGTTGTGTTTTGTTCAAACAAACTTTGTCTTGAGCGTTCACAGTTGATCTTGTTAGTTTGAAGTTGTGTTTTGTTCAAACAAACTTTGTCTTGATCGTTCACAGTTGATCTTGTTAGTTTGAAGTTGTGTTTTGTTCAAAGTGGTGTATTATTCGCTCTTGGTTGTCTCCTGTTCGTTCAAAGTGCATCCTGTTCGTTCATTTTTTTTTTATTTGTTCAAATTTTTGTGTTCGTTCAGATGTGTATGTCTAGAATTAGACTCATAGCTGCATGAGCATGTTCTCTTAATTCAGTGTTGTGTTCTTAGTTTATTCAGTGTTCTGTTGTTAATTTATTCAGTGTTGTGTTCGTAGTTTATTCAATGTTGTTTTACAAATTTATTCGGTGTTCTGTTAGTTTATTCAGTGTTGTTATGCTAGATTATTCAGTGTTGTGTTGTTAGTTTATTCAATGTCGGGCTTCTAGATTATTCAGTATTGTGTTGTTAGTTTATTCAATGCTATGTTGTCAGTTTATTCAGTGTTGTGTTGTTATTTTATTCAGTGTAGTGGGTTGTTACGCTTTTATTCGAATCGTGTTGTTAGATTATTCAATGTTGTTGATTGTTAGTTTCTTCAGTGTAGTGTTAATGTTTATTCAGTGAAGTGAGTTGTTAGTTTATTCAGTGTTATGGGTTGTTAGTTTATTCAGTGTTGTGGGTTGTTAGTTTATTCAGTGTTGTGGGTTGTTCATTTATTCAGTGTTGTGGGTTGTTTATTTAGTGTTGTGTTGTTAGTTTCTTCAGTGTTTCGTTTTCTTAATGCACCGTTTGTCGTTGTTTAGAAAACAATGCTAATGATGATGCTGTTGCTAAACTAATGGTTGTGATAGTGGTGGTGGCTAAAGACGTACGCACACATACACACAGACGTGTACGTACTCATACATAGTTACGCACACACACACACACACACACACACACACACACACACACACACACACACTCATACAGACATGTATATATATATATATACATGTTTACAGACATCATACACACACTTACGTGACATACTCATAGTTACGGACAGGCACAACACAAATGCACGAACGCACACACACACATAATTAAATAAAAGCACCACCTCCTCCCTGAACAACTAAATCACCACCAGCTACACCATCACCATTCCAACCTGCGCTACAGCAACTTCAGGTGCATCTACAACCACAACCACGATTACCCTCCAGTTACTAATAATGCAGATATTGAAATGAAACGATCAGCTTGCCTCTTAGTGCCATGTAAGATTTGCTTTAATTTTATTTTTAGTATAATAAAATGATCCGCATATATGTCAACAAACGCAATAGTAGTAAAAATAAAATGCGCCATGCAGCCATTTGCACTGGGAGGGCGACATATACCTCAAACTCCCAGGTATCTCGTATCAAAATACTTTACAGCTGTAGCTCCCAGAGATTTCGAAACAAAATATCTGACAGCTGAGACTCCCAAGCCTCTCCTATCAAAATATCTTACAGCTATAGCTCCCGAGGGTATGGTATCAAAATATCTGAGAAAGCCAGCATTATTTTATTTTAAATAGAAAGAAAGTCAAGGGTGGAACCCAAACTCGATACACAAATTCATGCGGCGCTGCTCTCAAGTAGTGTAACACCCAGTTCCATGAGAGAGAGAAGAGGGAAGAGAGGGAAGGGAAGGACCAAAAAAATTATAATTAAGTCATCGAATTTTAAAAAAATTAAGCAGAAGCAAGAAAAATCTCTAACTCTTATAACTGTGCAGGTCAAATCTAGAGGAGCAAACAAAATAATAACTTTAGCTCTCTTCTCTACTTGGTATATTCTGCCTTATCTCCCCTTCTTTTAATTAAACTTTGTCAAAATCATTACTCTTGTATTGGTTTCATTATAAACTCCATACTAAAATTAAAATATGTCATGCATGTTGTGTATTAATTTTAATGAGTAAATTAGAAAGTTCGTGACTGTCGTATTACAGTAAAGTCCACGTGTGCAAATCCCTTTCAAATTTTTTTCATTATCTTATGGGGGGTGGGGGTGGGGTAGAGTGATGGTCATTTATTTGTTTGCTAGCTTTTTTTGTGTGGTGCTTTCTGGGATTTATTTTACATTTATACATCAGTGTTTAGTTATTCATATCACAACAAGCCACCAACACCACCACAGCATCCACATCACGCTCGCAGCCATCACTGAAATCCATTAGCGTCATCACCACCACAGCCAACACAGAATATATCAAACTCATGCACACACACACACACACACACACACACACACACACACACACAGACAAATAGAAATCTGTTTTTAAGATACACGTAGTATAAAAATAGGTACGCATGCACTATACAAAATAAGTACACATGGACTATAAAAATAGGCGCACGTGCCTATGCAGAATAGATACACATACACTATACAAAATAGGTTCATATGCACTAAAAACTGTAAGCACACAAAGTTAAACTCTTGGCTCTTATTATTTATCTGTTTATTTTTGAAACTACCTTAATTTTTTCCTACATGCTTGAGAATATTTCCGTCGGATTTATTTCGAGAGTTATCTTATCTTAAGGCTGTTTGGAAGTGTTTACAATTCCTCGTATTAACTACATAACTGATGAAAGATTGCATATGCGTCATAACGCATTTTTTACGTACGTCATAAAATTACTTAATTTTTATAAAAGTGGTGTTTGAAAGATATCCTTATACTGTTTCAACTTGACCATCGTCATATATACAGAATATTTAATTGTTATCTTTCAGTAAGCAGGTATGTGCATTATGGTAGAACCAATTTAATTAGCTAGGAGTCTTCACTAAAAAGTGTTTACGGTACCACATTCGAGTCAAAAGTGAGGGAACTCTCCACTGGGTGCTGATCTAGGAAACTTTATTAACTAAGTTGTTGCTAAGGTAGCACAAATTTGTCAAAAGTGATGGAACACTCTCTGCATACTGAGTTAGGAGTCTTCACTTATTAAGCAGTTATTATGATAATACATGTCAGTCACAAGTGGCGGAACTCTCCCTGATTGTTGAACTAGAACAGTAGAAGTATTATTACATTGGCACAAAATTGTCGAAAGTGACGCTCCCATGGTACTGATCTAGGAGTCTTCACCGTGTAAGCAATTATTACGATAGTACATATGAGTCAGAAGTGACGAAAGCACTCCCTTTTTGTTGAGTTAGGCGTCTGGACTAAGTGGCTATAACGGAGGCACAAAAGAAGTGTTCTGAAATTAAACAATACCTTCCTGTAACTTCGTTCAGTTTTCACTTAGCAGCTACTATGGGAGCACAAATCAGTCAAAAGTGTCGGAGTATAAAAAGTGTGAAAAGTCTACACTTTAAAAGTACTTTGTCTTTTGCTTTTAATGTTGCACTAATTGGACGCCAGTACGAAAGGATTGTAGCAATAGCGCTGGTGTTTGTTTCTTCTGGTTTCTGTTTAAAAATCTTTTAGTTTTATAAGTTTTTAATTTCTTCGTCTTCATAATTTAATAACAGAACAAATGTAAAGTAATAAGTTCTGATACTGAAGAATTTATGTCGGTGCACTTATTTCCTGAAAGTGCTCTTTTCAAATATTGAATATTGGTTGCAATGGAACACAGACCCGTCGAGAGCTCTTTTTTTTTTTTAACTCAGTACCGTACTTATCATAATGCTCGCACAATAAAAGCGATTAAAAGAACTCATACACAAATAGAATCTTACGCCTCTCTCTCTCTCTCTCTCTTGACCTACTTCAGTTAACAGATATATATATATATTCAATTTTACATTCGAAAACATTTCTCACCAATGAAACTGTCAAACTTGTGTTGCTTTGTCAATACATTTTAAATTATTGAGTACCGCTGCATTGTATGTCAAGAACATGATATTTTGTTGGTTCGAAATGGACCTTTAAGGGGCCGCCGGACCTGTCACAAGTCAGGACAATAAAAACGCTCAAGGACTTTCCCTTTTCACTCGAGTGAAAAACTTTGGTTTAAAACAGGAACTTTCCGGAGGGCTAATGGGTGGGAGGGGGTGGGGAAAGAATTCACAACAGTGTAGTAAGTCAACACTTCGGTCCTTTTGATGATCAATCTCAGACTGAACACCAAGCTACCTTTTAGAGTTCGGGAGGGGGGAAAGAGAACAGACATTTGTCACCTCCGTTCAATAACATGCGTATTTGGTTGCTTCAACGCTGAAAATATTTTCAATATACTGGCAAATAATAGTTGTTTTTTTTTAAATCAATCTGTTTTAGTAGGTGTAAAAATAATATGTTGTTGTCCTTGACACCGTCTTGTAAACAGAGGCACGCTTTAATAAAATCTGTTTATAAGCCGGGTATATGGTCTATGATATATGGTCTATGACATTTTTTTATAAGTGTTCCACTATTCGGTATGTATATGAAATACTCATTAAACATAGACGAGTTCTGAATCGCCAGACAATCAGACGCCAGCCGTTTTATTTAAGTTATACGATCACTATACATCGCTGCCAACTTGGTTTTAGTTGAAGTTCCGTAGAGCCCCTTTCCATGACTGGTTTAACTTTTGTATATTTTTCATGTGCTGAAAGTTCTTAACAGAAAGTAAGACAGAAAACTGAATGAATAAAGCAAGAGAATTATATTTATTGAAGACCATGAATGATGTGTGTGTGTGTGTGTGTGTGTGTGTGTGTGTGTGTGTGTGTGTGTGTGTGTGTGTGCGTGCGTGGTTGTGTATGAGATGTGTGTAAGCAAGTATATGAATTTATGCATGCATATATGTATGCAAGTTCGTATGCACGCGTATTTGATTATTTAGGTCGGCAGGTTGAGGGTGGTGTATAGGTGAATTAAGTTGTTGCTGCTATTTACAGAAAAATTGTAAGAAATGTGTTTACTTAGGTTTGAGGTGGGTTTTCTTACAAATTTATTGCAAAGAATTGTAAACAAATACTTATCAAGTACTCTCAATCCGAACAATGAGTAGTAGGATAGCGAGAGAGAAATTTCAACTCTGAAAAGAGCAAGTTACTAAATCATGGGAAGTGTAGGAAGGTGTGAGAACGTGAGTTGGAATCTGCGTGCGTACGTGTGCTCGCACTCGCTTATCACTGCATATGATGGAACAAGTGGGAATTCATACTATTTTTTAAAGTGAGACTCGCCATTAACTTTGCTTCTATCGAGATGGGTTTCTTTTACTAATACGTCAATTTGTTAGGAATTAAGTTTTCAGAAGCTTATCTCTCGATAGATCAAAATAACTGATTCAAATGTTTAAAGTAACCTGAATAATAATTCGTACCCCAAATTCGTACAGTCACGCATTGTAAGAACCACTGCTCATTTTTATTAGGGGAAGTAATACATTGGCATTTAAATGATCTAGTGCTGCCCGACTTTCCATACTTAACCATCAGCCATTAAACTTCTGTAACTCTGAGCACTCTCTACAATCTCCTGGGGGCTCTCCATCGTACTGAACGCAAGCCGGAAACACCGTACTAACTCCCTTCGCCATTAATGGATTGGAATAAAACATCTTGTTTTCTAGCATAAACAGTTCTCGAGAAATCACGCCACACTTTAAGCGGTATATTTTTCGATGATACTCCAAATGATTTACAACGTCAGTGTGACTGTAAATATTTTTGTTTTGTGCTGTTTGAATTTACTGCAGATTATTTACGTTGAAGAGTGCACCTCTTGTAAGTGTACTTGTAAGCGGACTGTTTTCAGAAGGGATATGGCTGCCTGACCGCAGAGACTATGTCTCTTTCACAGGGCGTGGTGCGCCAGAGGAGTGGGGAGGCAGATTTACACTTCTCCAAGAAGACTTAAAAGTGCAACTTTACAATATAAAAGTAAAGAAGATTAAAAGGAGGAAAATAACACAAACACGTGGTAGTTTCCATTTCTTGAAGTTAAGGCAATTGAAAGGCACCCATCGTACACGCACAGATAACTCATGAGGCGCTGTGAAGTGTCCGGTTTTATTGAAGAATGCTGCTTGCTTTGTCGAGACAACAACTAACTCTGGACAACAATCATTTGCCTTGTCTGCACAACAGTAACTAGTCTTGTATGCACAACAACCTGCTTTGTAAGGACAGCAGCGTATTGTCTGGTCCGGACAACAATGATTTGCCTTTTATCTGGACAACAACTTGTCTTGTCTGCAGGCTGGAGGACAATTACTTGCCTTTTCTGGACAACTTGCTTTGTCTGGAAGACAACAACTTGCATTACCTAGACAACAACTTGCCTTATGAGCATGTGTTTGTGTGTGTGATAATGTATGTATTTTTGATTGCGTGTATGTACATACGCGCGCGTACACACACACACACACACACACACACACACACGCGCGCGCGCGCGCGCGCACACACACACGCATATATATATTACTAGAAAGTGTGTAAATTTTCCTGTTGGAATTCATATTATTGACTTCATTTCTGACCCGGGACGCCCGTACATGTGATTGTCATTGGGGAAAAGGGGAGAGAATAGAAAATGTCTTTAGAGCTGTTCTACATTGAAGTAAATTTTAAAAACTAATGCAAATAGGATTATAATTATGAAATGGGAGTGGCGCAGGAGAAGCCAGAACAAACACCGGAAGTGTAATTATTTTATTTTTAAAGTTAAAACTATTTGACACTTTTATAAAAGAAGTTATACAGGTCCTGACGTTTTCAGACATTAGACAATAGTGAAGTATTGACCTTTTTCTACAGACACATTACAACTCACAAGACAAATACTGAATTGGGTCTTCAGTTACAATGGTCCAGTATTGATCTTAATCTGCGAACACATTACAGTTCACAAGACAAATACTAAATTTGGTCTTCAGTTACAATGGTCCAGTATTGATCTTAATCTGCGAACACATTACAGTTCACAAGACAAATACTAGATTTGGTCTTCAGTTACAATAATCCAGTATTGATCTTAATCTGCGGACACATTACAGTTCACAAGACAAATACTAGATTTGGTCTTCAGTTACAATAGTCCAGTATAGATCTTCGTCTGCCGATGCTCTGGTCACGTGGTGGAACAGATTTCCGATTCAATGAACAGTATCTTAAAACATAACATCACTTCCGGGTTTGTATAACTTCTTTTACAAAAGTGTCCAATAGTTTTAACTTTAAAAATAAAATAATTACGCTTCCGGTGTTTGTTCTGGTTTCTCCTGCGCCGCTCCCATTTCATAATTATAATCCTATTGGCATTAGTTTTAAGTCTACAAGGCGCATCGCAAATTATATCTTTTTCCAATTTCAGACCGCTCCACGACCAGAACACTTTAAAATGGGTGCACTTCTTTTAAGAGCGTTGACTTCACTTCCTGGCAAAAGTTATTCAGTTAGCTTTCAGTTAGGATCCTGCGGTGCTGTGGTGTGTGTTTCTACTGATTAGAGTCTCGGTGTTTAATGGTTTGTGTTCCCTCTTTAAAGAGAATTCCTTGTTCGTGTAATGCACTAAGACAGAAATGGATGGTGGAGTGCTTGGATAAATAGATAGATGGGGGAAGGGAGAAAGTCGAGATGAGACAGAAATGAATGGAGGGGTTGATTATTTAGTGCACAGTTGATTATTTAGTGCACAATTTAAGAATAAGTCGAGGATGGGGAAATCTGTTTACTGAACTTCTCTATACTTGATTGTATCCCAAGCAGTCTTACATTGAACTTTACTGAACTTCTCTATAATTGATTGTATCCCAAGAAGTCTTACATTGAACTTTACTGAACTTCTCTATACTTGATTGTATCCCAAGAAGTCTTACATTGAACTTTATTGAACTTCTCTATACTTGACTGCATCCCAAGGAGTCTTACATTGAACTTTACTGAACTTCTTTATACGTTACTGTATCCCAAGTCTTCAATTTTTTCCCATGTCTTTTCTTTCTCATTTTCCTTATTATTTTAAGTGCAAATATAGCCGTTTCTGCCCTTTTCCAAAAAGAATAATTCAATTATTTCTGTTGAATCCATTTATTTGCCATCTTTTACTTCCCTCTCCTGTTCGAGTCAACGAAGTTTAGCTACCTGATGCTAATTCAAAGTTTGGCTACCTGTTGCTAATTCAAAGTTTGGCTACCTGTTGCTAATTCAAAGTTTGGCTACCTCTAACTAATTTGCTACTCAAGTTAATAATCGGTAAAACTTCTGCTAGTCATAGCAACTATTGCTAATTATGAAAAAATGCGACTTCAAGACCTGTTAAATAATCAGGGGTATTTGAGACAAGTTGTAGCTGCTCGCATCTTCAACGCCTATCAAACAAATCACTGTGCAAAAACTCGCCACCACCCACCTCCTGCTATAACGCTTGCTCAGTTTCCTGTAATGGACGATGGATGTGGGTCACGCTGCAGCTATATGCTCTTTCAGACCCCCTACTAATAAATGAAGTAAAACTATTCCCACCCATAACTTTACTGCTGTAATGGAGTTGATAGACGTTGAAGATTTTTTTTGGTATACGCCAAGACACAAACTTGTAGATAACTCTTCCTGTCAAGACAAAATATTTCAACTTTATGGGTGCAAAATTCGGACGTTCATAACTTTGCGCATGCGCAAATTAAAACTGTCACCGATAGCTACCGAGAAACGCCCCTCAAGGCGCCACCGTTTGTGACAAAGACTTTATAAGGATTCTAAGTCTGGCATCTTTATTTAAAGAGCCGCGAGTCGTACTCTGTTAATCTGTGTATTATCTGGAAGATAAATAGAAATGTACACACCGTTTAGATCTGCACTTCACTTATTTTCTAGCTGTGAATTGGGTGCGAGTCTTACAACAAAGGCTGCTAAGATATACGTTATTTTAAGATATACATTAAAAAAAAAAACAACAAAAAAAAAACATGTACTGGAGAGCCATTGCTTTGTTTTAGAAGTATGTCAAGCAATCAAAATTAAATTCCTTGATAAAATATGTTCAATAACAAAAAAAATTATTTATTTTTATGTTTTTAAAAGTTTAGTTTTTTTTTTGTCTTAACATCAAATTCAATAAAAAGAAAAAGCCACTGAGTTCTCCTATGCACGTATTATGATCCAGTGCCGGAGTGGTCACATTCCAAAGCTGAGTTACTGTGTACGAATGCGGTGTATAGAAACTGAGTTTTGTTTGTTTGTTTGTTTGTTTGTTTGTTTGTAATCACGTTCCAATGTAGAGTAGCTGTCTACCACTGCAGTTTATTAAACACAGGAGTACTCTGCACTGGAAAGTGACAACCTTAAATAATAAACAAACAAAAATCCGTGTACAATGCACATTCGTGCACAGTAACTGAAAACTGGAATGTGACTACTCCGGCATTTGTACACGAGAGTATTTTTGTTCTTGTTTATTTATCTAAGCATTCACGCTCCAATATAGAGCTACTGTCCTCGAACAGTGTAACATACACGGGTTTTGTTTGTTTTTTTTGCAAGTAGTTACATTTCAATGTTGTTACTGTCTATGAATGCGGTGTATTATGCTCGGGGTTATTTTGTTTTTATGCAAGTAATCACATTTCAATGTTGTTACTGTCTATGAATGCGGTGCATTATACACGGGGAAGGGGGGGGGTGATATTATCCAAGTAGTCACATTCCAATGTTGAATTACTGTTTACGAATGCGGCGTATTATACATGGGAACTTTTTAATATTTATTTATCCAAATAGTCACGCTCCAAATTTAATGTACTTCTGCAACATTCTTAATTCTTTGGCAATTATTGTTGCAAGTAGAAGAGGCGTAACTTTACCTTTAATTGCCTCTTGATAAAGAAGTTGTCTATTTACATCACCATAAATGAATCCTATAAATTTCTTGGAAAGAAAAATATGCAGAGCTTTGCATTTCTTGCCGGTTGCATGCTTGCGTATAATCGATTAGAAAACTTCATCAAATATGGCGCGCGGGACATGTGAAAGATCTGTCTCTTTGGAGAAAATAAAGAAGTCAGTGAAATGGTTGCGCCCCTTGGTTGATTAGGTTGCACCTCTTTGCTTGGCAAGAAGGCCCGCAGCGTGCGCATAGAAGTACATTATCCGAAAGTATGTAACCTGTCAGGATGATTATGACTGAAAAGCATCTCAAGAAACTCACAATTTAGACACAGCAGGCAGTGTACGAATTAACATGCACATAAATATTTATGTACATACTCGCGCACTCGCACATGCATACACACACACACACACTGTGATGCATAATCATTCTATGGTGAACACACGAACCAAGAAGGCATTAGGCATAAATTTCTTTCTTACTTTCTTTTCAATTTTTAAATTAATTTTTTACTTTTTATTTTATATTTCTACCTTCATTTTTATTTCGATTTGGCTTTTGTTTTTCCCAGTTCAAAAATTACGGTTTATTTTTAATATATTAATAGAAACAAATAAATAATATTTCATGCCTATATAGTCTTAAAAGAACACAAAATGTCTTTAAAATTCTACGTCACGCTTTGAGTCAACAACCATGTACATTGTGAATTATACACACAAACAAAAATTATTATTTTAATATCAGTCATGTACTTCTGCATTAACCCACCATATTTTGTGTGAGCCTCTTATTAAGCTGCTGAACACTAAACACTTTGACTGCCCTGGTCACTCAAGTAGGTACTTTAACCTCTTCAATGCTGCATTCTGTAAACACATATCTCTATTCCTGGAGATTACTTTTAAAATTCCCCTCTTTTTTATACGAATGGTAGTATTTATCAGAAACCCGGGTCAACTGGAATAGTAAAGCATTGGAAATGAAAGGGGATTTTCTTCTTTTGTTTGACGTGCCTTCTGCATATTGTCAACCATTGGAGAATTTTTAAAGAACATAATAAGGTTTGCTTTGGGGCACTGTAAGGGATGCTAGCTTTAATGAGCCCTCGAATTTAATTTATTGCACATATTAAAAGCGATGAACAGTTGAAAGCAAATTTATTTTTAGATTACAGCAACAGTTTGCACTAAAAGTACATTTTCCTTTGTATATATATTTTTTTTAATAAAAAACTTGCATGTAATATCAACACTTCTTGTAAAGTGTCCTCTTTGTGTATATTTGTCTTCAAGTTCCAACAACTTGACAACCAAATCTGACTCAAATAACTCATTATATCTTATTTTTAGCTTTACTTCTTTCTCCTCAATCTGTGTGTGTATAAGTGGAGTGAATGTGTGTGTGTATGTGAAACTGAATGTATCTGTGTGCGACTGAAGGTGTATATGAGTGAGGTGTGTGTGTGTGTGTGTGTGTGTGTGTGTGTGTGTGTGTGTGTGTGTGTGTGTGTGTGTGTGTAGTTGTATACGTGTGTGATGAATGTGTATATGTGTGCGTGAGTGATTATGAGTGAATGTGTATATTTGCGTGTGTGTGGACTTTATGCTCTCCCACTTCTGTATATTACTTCTATAAATGTATCAGCTGTTATTTGCATATATGTGTGTGTATGTGTGTGTCTCTGTGAGTGTTCTATATTCATGGGCGCAGGAGACTTCTTAGAAACATGAAAATCAGTTGTTTTTTTAAATGAGAAAACGGTTTCTGCAACAACAACAAATGTACATGCTTAGTTTTGCAATTGTGAATGTTGCTTTAGTGCATATCTGAACATGCAGGCCTGGCTGTCAAAGTTTATGTATTAGCGAGTTACCTCCTCATGGTGTTGTACGAATATTTTCTGCATTTTACCCAAGCTCCTTGCTACCACTTCCTATTAGCAATAATATTCCGTGGAAATTGCATTTTCCTTCCAATCCTTACGGCTCACGTAATCTTTGTTGGGAAGTTTGTGTGAGGATTTCTTTTCTGTTGTTGTGGGAGGGAGGTGTTATTTCTTTCTTTGTTCCTGTTATTGGTTTTGTTGTTGTAGGAAGGAGGTGTTATTTCTTTCTTTGTTCCTGTTATTGTTTTTGTTGTTGTGGGAGGGAGGTGTTATTTCTTTCTTTGTTCCTGTTATTGTTTCTGTTTCTGCCCTGTTGTTTAAAGTTCAATTCCTGATGCAAAAGTTATATGATCAAACATTACTGACAATAATCCAAGAATTTCTTTCTGGCGTGATCGACTTTTGATACTCTCGAATGGAAACAACGATGAGGGGAAAAAAACCTGATGAAATGTTGCTGGCAATAATGGTACAATACGGCTGTATTCACATCAATTGAGGACGGGAGTGGGGGAGAAGAGTCTGGAGTATGGTTTGCAGCGGTAAACTGACAAGATTATATTTGAAAGTAATAAATATATGTCTCTCATTTTGTCTTGCAATTTAAATTTTTACAAATATCATTGCTCATACCTGGTATATGTTTTAAGACACGTTTTTCACGTTTTGTGGAAGATACATGTTTTTACACGTTTTTACATTTTTATTTTTTACAGGGGCTGGGTGGACGTACGAAGGTGAAAAACGTGAGTACGTGCACAACACGCTCGCCAACACATCTACATATTTCCAGTACAAACATTAGCACAGTTGTAATGATAACACGCTCGCCAACACATCTACATGTCTCCAGTACAAACATTAGCACAGTTGTAATGATAACACGCTCGCCAACACATCTACATGTCTCCAGTACAAACATTAGCACACTTGTAATGATAACACGCTCGCCAACACATCTACATGTCTCCAGTACAAACATTAGCACAGTTGTAATGATAACACGCTCGCCAACACATCTACATGACTCCAGTACAAACATTAGCACAGTTGTACAGACAATCACACACGCACGTGATAAGTACATCAACATTCGTGAATGAAGTTTTTCACGCGTGGATGGGTACAGTCATTCATGCGGGCTAATCTGCACGTATGAATAATTTGTAGACGTTCACTTTTACATAACGAAGAATCAATAATTGTCGGTGACGACAATGACGACGACGACGATGATGATGATGATGATTATGATGATGTACCAAAGAAATGATAATGTGAATAGTGGAGTACTGGTAAATGATAAATATTACTGTTGAGTAGTGGTGAAATTCTAAGACTGAAGTCGTCTTTTTTAATGACAGTAATAAAATGATAAAATGATGAAACAATAACGACAGGTGAGAAAAGATTACACTAACAATAATGATAGTTATGAAATTAGTTATGAGTTATTGTGAAATACTAATAACATTAATAATGACGATGGCCGTAGAATAAGAATAATAATAGTGAGGTATATAATAATGAAAGAGATGAAAGAATAACGGTATTGGAGAGATATTAAGGTCAGTGATGAAGTGCTAATGAGCGTGGTGAAGAGCTGAAGACGGTGCCGAGGACGAGAAATCTGGTGAATACCGTGACGGAATTAATTGAGAGGACGATGTTTAATATGGTATAAAATATGTAATATATTTCCGACACGAAAAGGACAGCAATCGGACAATAAAAGATCATGTCCATGACGAAAGAATACTAATTGTGACATGATAATGACAGAGTTAAAAAAAATAAATAGTGGTAATGATGAAAGAAAGTGAAGGTAACGAAAGAACAATGGTGATGAACAGCAGGCTTTTGACGAATGATAAAGTAAAACAGTAAGCGGGTATGGTACGAACATTCATTCATGGTTGCAGACGGCGACCATCCTTGGTCCAGTACCTTCAAGACGTGTTCGGGGACGCGCCAGTCCCCCATTAACATCCAGCCGGCCCTGGCGAAACACGACATGAACTTGGGCGCGTTCAAATTTACCAACTTCGATAACATCAACGGGGTCAAGTGGACGCTAACCAACAACGGGCACACTGGTAAGTAAACGAGTAAATTAAGTTGGTTCCTCAGCTGATCTGAGTTAGCAAGAGTTCGTCGATCCGGGTCTTTTCTGCATTTTGAGTCTTGGCTAACCATTTACCAAAGGTTGTGTGGTTTTAGGACGTCGAGAAAACTATGTGCAAGTTTCAAAAACCGTGTATGATCTAACAAAACCAAAAGCTTTGTGGGAATTTATCTTACGTAATCGACTGAAAGAGGTTGACGTGACTCGACTCTTGATGACACCAATGACTAACACGTCACAAGCTGGCATTTGTGAACATTGTGTTGACGATGCTGAAGAGATACGGCATTCGTTTTGTGCTGGTGCTTCTATCGATGTTTATTTGGGTTTGCAGCTGATAATACATTGTCATCAAAACACAGCACCACGCCACAGACACACGCAGACACGCATGTACGCATTCAAATACGCACACGTACACAGACATACACACCACGCAAGCGCACACTCACAAACACAATACCACAGGAAAAAATGCGCATATCTGCGCGCACACAAACACATAAAGTGATGCTCTTTAGGCATGTCAACCAAACGAAAATATTATAAAAGGGCGCCGTTAACGCATAAATAAATTTGAAAAAAAATATATTGGTATCCTCACATTATTAATACAAATCTCTAAACGCCTTACAGGCAGTTCAACAATCCCGAATCAAGAAGTAGATATGATAGAATGGGGAAAAAATTCTCCAACTATTATAATCGGCCGGGTGGGACGCGAACCCCAATCATCCACTTGCAAGGCTAGGGCCAGAAACTCCGCAGCCAACCAAATCCTTTATAATAATATTTCCAATCACATGAAGTCATTTTCAATCACGTGAAGTCATTTGCAATCATTTGAAGGTGGTACTCCATTTGTGTAAACATTTAAGTCATTTGCAAATCATGTGAAGTCATTTGAAGTCATTTGCGATCATGTGAAGTCATTTGCAATCATTTGAAGGTTGTACTCCATTTGTGTAAGCATCGAAGTCATTTACACTCATTTGAAGTCATATTGCACTTAAATCTAGAATAATAATTCAGAAGACATACAGAAGACAGTCTCTGGGAATTTTTAACAATGTGCAACTTACATATTCAGATGCCGTAAAATCTTTGTCAGAAATGTCTTCCAGATATCCTTCAACAGTACCGAGGGCGTCAAATCTATTTTAATCCGGCATGGTCGTTCATTATTTTTGTCAGTACTCAGTATCTTTCATCAATTTTTTATAAAGAAATGAAATATTAAAAAATTTATACTTTTTTATTTTTTTTTTAAAAATAGAGAAACTGCATGAACGCATCGAAAAGATGTCTTTCGGAGGACACAAAAGTATTTTCAAGGCAGCGAGCATTGACGTCAAAATGAAATAAATATGCCGCGTGCTCAGAGCAGGCAGGATGCGACAACATACGTCATCTTAGCCTAATTTGCATATTTTACAAAGGATGTTAGCGAAGAAGTACCTAGTCCATGTTTATGTGTACGCTCCTGCGGCCAGAATTGTTTAATGTCAATTTTACCTGGAACGGCATGCAAGAGAGGATAATTTATAATGGAAGAGAAGTTGTGAGTCTTACCGCCTGGCTGTAAATTTGCAGCTTTTGTCAGGCGATGCCAAACACTTGTTTTAAGAGCCCGGGTATGGAGATTTTCAAACTGATTGCAATGACGTGATGGTTCTTGTATCGCGATCCGATTCATCACAACAGGAAGGAAATGTCAGTCAAAAATGTGTGGGGAAAATCAGTGGAATAAACTTTTTTTAAATTTAAAATACTTCAAACGGAATTAAATGTTATCTGCGCTATTCTTTGAAGACTCTTCATTGCACGAAATGATACAAAGTTTTGAAAAATATAACAGATTGCAAGTTCACTGGCCAAACCAGAACATGACTGTTCATTGCACGAAATCATACAGTCTTGTAAAATATAACAGATTGCAAGTTCACTGGCCAGGCCAGGACATGACTGTTCATTGCACGAAATTCCACGGGGAAGGACATTGGTGACATAAACATGTCTCATTTCTGGATGCTACATATGTAAAACTGTTTAAGTTTTATTGATATTAATTATATGTAAAAGATCTCCTTTGATAACTTAGTTTACAGGCTAATATACTGAGATCTATTTTTAAAACTTACATACTATTTTAAAGCTTTGATTGTAAATCATAGATACAACAGTATTTTTTTTACCTAGACTACATCAGAAATTAACTGTGCTTAGGTCACGAATGATATTTTCTTGTCTTAACTAACGTTTATTACTCTTAGTTTTACATAGTAACTTTAATATACAAATACTACATGTTGTGTGTGTGGGGGGGGGGGGACTTTTAAACATTTTGCTAATTTGATTGGTTGGTGGTTGCTATGTGCAATCCACTTTTTCGTGTACCCATTTTATAGCTGGATGCAGGGGCTGGTAACCGAGGAAGGAGGGTGGGGGAGAGACTGGGTAGCAGCGAGGTTCATGAACAGACTTTTCTTTCAAACAGTAAGGATTCAAGACCTACAACTCTTGTGCCAGTCATTGCAATATTTTCTCATCCACCTCGTCTCCCTTTCCCTGAGTTGGGCAAAATAAAACGTTGACAGGTTTTAATAGAAATCTAAAATTGAAATAATAATCACAGTTTAATTTATATATAAATAATATTGTATGTTGTCTTTGTAGCAGAGCTCTAGTTAACAAATATTATCTTATTTGTTAATATTAACTTGCAACGTTCTGATTATAAGTATTGTAGGTTACTTTCTGGTGCAACGTCGCTCAAATTAGGTCACAAGTAGTCAGTATTTTGCACTGCATGAACCGGAACTGCTTACATGAATTGTGCGCGCACGCGCAATTGATGATCATTGAACTTCTGGCCTTGCAGCTCAAGTGACGTACGAAACGCTTAACAATGCAGTGCGCATGAGTGGTGGAGGCTTGAGTGATGAGTACATTGTGGCTCAATTCCACTTACACTGGGGTAGATCGGACGCTGTGGGATCTGAACATACCATTGACATGAAATACTACCCAATGGAGGTATGACCGTAACTAAATATGTATATGTATGCGTGCACGTATGTGTGTGTGCATGGCTGTGTAAGCATAAGTGTAAGTGTACATAAGTTTATCTCTGCGTCACGCAACATATGTAAGTGCTCACATGCATAGATAGATACGTGAAAAATTGTTTCCTTAATATGTTATCTTAGAATTAATTCACTTGAATGTAAAGGTGCGCGCGTGTTTTAGAGCGTTTGCGTGAGGTGTATGTTTATGTAAGTGTAACAGTGTGGGTTTGTGTGTGTATTTTTGTGAGTGGGACTTTATATATTAAACTTCCGTATTTTCTGTTGCACGCTCTTACAAATGTACGAGTACTAAGATATCCGTACGTCAGCCCATTGCTGGACAGTGATAGAAATAATTTTGGGTTTGCACACAAGTACTGTCTTGTCGTTTGTTTAACCATTTTTTGTTTCTTACACAATGAATCTTACCCTAATGGATTTTTATTTTTATTTTTAACAGCTGCATATTGTCACGTTTAAAAGCTCGTACGCCAATCTCACCAACGCTCTCAATCACCCAGATGGGCTTGCAGTGCTAGGATTCTTTTTTGAGGTCAGAGTTCATTTCGTCTTCCTATATTTGTAAATGTCAGCTCTGTGCGTGGAGGGTGTCGGAGTGGGGTGTGAGTGTGGGTGGGAACACGTATGTGTGTGAGTCAATATGTGTGATTGAAATAAAAATTTCTAAATCCCATTTTAAAATATGTTCGAATGCAGCATGACAGCGCATCTGTAATGGTTACTATGTATGAGTAGATAATTCTCAATGAAAAGTGATCTTTATTCAGCTTATCGCCCCTGCCAAAATGTTGAAAATACCATTTTAAAATTCAGTTCTCAAACTCCTTGATTTCTCTGTGACACTATCGACTCTCAGTCGCCTCAATACATATATATATATATAATCAGGGTTTTTACATCTATGACACTGCTTTATTTTGGTGTCAAATTTTGAGTGTCCAAAAGAAAACAAACTGTCAGTAAATGATAAGCATTGCATGCCATACAATCTGCGTTATAACATCCCAGATGGCTCTGTTCTTGGTCCAGTTCTCTGCATTGTGTACACACAATCCTTGGCCAGTTCTCGGTATTGTGTATACACAGTCCATGGCCAGTTCTCTGTATTGTTGTGTATACACAGTCCATGGCCAGTTCTCTGTATTGTTGTGTATACACAGTCCATGGCCAGTTCTCTGTATTGTGTATACACAGTCCATGGCCAGTTCTCTGTATTGTTGTGTATACACAGTCCATAGCCAGTTCTCTGTATTGTGTATACTCAGTCCATGGCCAGTTCTCTGTATTGTTGTGTATACATAGTCCATGGCCAGTTCTCTGTATTGTGTATACACAGTCCATGGCCAGTTCTCTGTATTGTTGTGTATACACAGTCCATGGCCAGTTCTCTGTTTTGTGTATACACATTCTATGTCCAGTTTCATAAGTCAAATTCCTGTCTTCTGTCAGTTGTAGATTGGTGATACTCAAATGTACAAATGTACAAATGTACAAATCAAGCTGCACGAATAAAATTTCCTCATTCATCAAATGCGTAGATAAATATGTTTCTGATGCTGACGTTTTGGACGATGAAAAATAAGTGACAAATGAATTATGATAGCAGGTGCGCATGATAGGCCCTGTAATGGTTTTTAAATCCTTACTCTGTGCCAAACTCACTGAATCAATGAATGTCAGTGAAATTCTTTACCTACAGCAGCCCAATCTTCAAAGACATGCAGAGCCAGCGTGTCTGGAACCGAAATGAATTGGAATTGTTCACACTTTTGCTCACTGTTGATGCTGCAAACACAAACACCCGGGTGTGTTCACTGGTATCCTGATGTGTTCACTGGTACCATGATGTGTTCACTGGCACTCTGGTGTGCTTACAGACACCCTGGTGTGTTCATTGGCACCGTAATGTGTTCACTAGCACCCTGATATATTCACTGACACCCTGGTATATTTTCTGTTACTCTGATGTGTTCACTGACACCCTGGCGTGTTGGTATCACCCTGGTGAGTTTACTGACACCCTGGTATATTTACTGTTACTCTGATGTGTTCACTGGCTTCCTGGTATATTCACTGACATCCTGGCGTGTTGGTAGCAATCTGTTATGTTCACTGGTTCTCTTGTTGATCTGACTGCTGTAGCTCTCTTCTCTATATTCTGCCTTTCGGGTCTTGCAGAGGATTTGACTAAAATGGAAAAAAAAAAATTTATAGTTTTCTTCCTATTATCAGAAGTGGGTGTTTGGTTGGACGTCGAACTCTTTCATGAAAAAGAAAGGTCAGTTCTGTAAAACTTGCCGTTTCCACAAATGCATTCAATCTCTGCTTGTCGGCACATGCGATATGTCCACGCCACAGTCCAAGCCAACGCCACAGACCCTGTGAACGTTCTCGTTAGAAATGTACAGCTGTTCAAGAATTAAATTTTCTGGGATCGTACTACAAGCTTAACTCTGAGTATCGTCTCGTTTTGCTTACTTGCATAATTTTCTTGTAGTTTTAACTTTTTCTTTCTTTTTTTTTTTTTAGGGGTGTGTGGGGGGGGGGGGGGGGCTTTGTTTCAGAACACCAAGTGGAATAAAGCATAAAATCGGTGTCTGATATTAGTTGCAGATTGTACAGTATCACGTGATCGTTATTACACAAGCATTATGCGGATACAACGTGCAATGATGCCAAAATGTAGGTCATTTGTTTCAGTAAATATTCACACACACACAAGCGTAAACATTTTTAACAAAAATCAAAATTCAAGTGGAAATCACATTTTCATCTGACTGGTAATTAAAAACTCAATTGTTAGCGCCCTGCTTAGAAAACATTTTCGAGAAGTGCGTTCCGCATTGAATACAATAGAAAAACATTAACGCTTAACATGGAAATAGGTGTCGCTGTTTCAGGACGCTTCACAGGGTACATCCGGCTGTGAAGGGCAAACAATTTCGAAACTTTCGATTGCAAATATCTTGACATACAGACAATATTTAATTATCATAAATGTATACTTTTTCATAGAAATTGTCATATTCACGAATTCGTTTCATGGCGACTACGCCTTTAAAACACAGCTCGGAAAGCAAGTGATCGGCACACAAGAAAAAGGTCACGTGAACTATGGTTAGACTCTCAGAGCTCAACAGTTGAAGAAATGTGCCAGAGCAAAAGAGTCAGCGCGTAAGTCACAAATGTCAAGGACGGCAGTCATACTTTCACGCTGTTCGTAAAGCCAGTGTGTGACTTCTACGTATTGATACACCTATCGTCCCGAGACGATCTTGGACCTTCGAGAGATGACAGACCGACTTAACTATTCTCGGCGGATTCATGACCGTCGGGAGATGATGGACCGCTTTAATCGTGAAACTATTCTCGGCGGATAATGACCGTCGGGAGATGACGGACCGACTTTAATCGTGAGACTATTCTCGGCGGATTCATGACCGTCGGGAGATGACGGACCGACTTTAATCGTGAGACTGTTCTCGGCGGATTCATGACCGTCGGGAGATGACGGACCGATTTTAAATGTGAAACTATTCTGGACAGATGTATGATCGCCATGGTTATATTATTTGTAAAGTGAAATCATCTTTACAGATCAGACTCGTGTGAAACAGACTGAATTTTCGTAAATGCAACTACCATTTTTTTTTCTTTCAATTTTAATTTTGCAAATATAATTGTACTTTTGTCATAAAATTCAAATTTATAGTGTAGCCAAATGTACACATTACTTTTAAATACTTTCAAAACTATTCTCTATGATCTTTGAAAAGATGGAAACGTCGTATGAACAGAAATTAAATTTCAAGTGTGTTGAAATATTTTGTTTGAATTCTTAAAACAAGAAAAACTTAGAAATTAGGAAAGAGTGAACATTAATGCATACGAGCTAAATCACACTTTTTCGAAACCCGTTATCTAAACCCATTATTGAACTAAAGCAAAGTAGTAATTCTGGTGTAAAAATGAAAATTGCTCAAGGTTTGATTTAATAGCAGTAGAAATCATTACTTGATTTAAATTAAAATATAAATAAATGTATAAGGCAAGCAAAGGGACATTACTCCGCTCAATATATTTTTTACCAAGTCAAGAGTTCTTTCCCTTGAATTGTAAACATGCAATACATAGTTAGATTTGCAAGTAAACTTCTAATGAAATAAACCATTTGATTATGCGTCAAATAAACACTGTTGAAAATAATGTCCATGAATGGATACATGATCCTAAAGAAAATTCATCTCATTATACATAAATAATATAATTATCTATATGATGATGAATTAACTCTCTAGTCTACATCGGGAAAAAGGTTGGTCAATTGAAGAAGTAGATGATGGTGATGGTGATGAAATATTATTTAAATAAACAGTTGCATGTAACAGACTTTAGCAATGAATGATTTATAATTATGGGTTGTTTTTTTTTTCATTTCTTTACAGATTGCGGATGAAAACCCCACCTTTGCTAAACTGGTCAAAAGCTTGCCAAATGTGATCCAGCCAGGTGCGCTTTATATTCTGCTTAAAGTCAATAGATGATAGTTGATAGATAGATAGATAGATAGATAGATAGATAGATAGATAGATAGATAGATAGATAGATAGATAGATAGATAGATAGATAGATAGATAGATAGATAGATAGATAGATAGACAGACAGACAGACAGACAGACAGACAGAAAAAACTGCCAGCTAGAATCGGGGGGGGGGGGGGTGAATGCTTGCGTGTTTGTCCGGATGTCTGTGTGTTATAAGTGTGTATATATATGTGTACGTTGAATATTTCATTTTATAACTATTGTTGACCTCTTTGCATCTTAAGAACTGTTTGCATTTCGCGCAGACTTTTCAAAGTGATCTCAATTTTCGCTCTTTCTTTCTGCTTCAGACACTGCAATTCCTATGTCGCCCTTTCCACTAGCAGGACTTTTTCCAGCGAACACCAATGACTATTATCGATACCTGGGGGGTCTGACAACGCCCCCTTGCCTGGAAGTAGTCATTTGGACGGTGTTTCGAGACACCATCAAAGTCTCGGCTCAACAGGTTGGCGGTTTTCGTTGAGTTGGTAGTGTTCATATACTGGTGTTTGTGTTTGTGCATTCTGTGGAGGGGGGATGGGAGAGATGTCTGCAAATGTACACAAATACAGAAGGAGAGGTATTGTGCATATATTTGAAACAATTCCCTCGACTTATTGTTTTCAAGAATTCAGCTGTGTTCTCCCCCACTCCCAATCAATTAATTATTCGGTTTAATGAATAATATCAACCAAACTATGTCCGTCCTTGTTTTCCTGCTTGTGTTTGTTTATGATATTTTCTTTCTTGTGACTTTAGCTTTAAATTAAATAAGTTGATGTGTCAATGTGAAAATATACGTCTCCTGTTTATTTTCTTTTTATTTGTTTGCCCTTTAAAAATCAGGACCCAGTCCACCTATTTATTTATTTCATATTTTAAATGGCAATAAACTGCTAGAAAGATGTTCTCTTATTTATATATCTGGTTGTATAAATAAGAGTTCCACTGTGTTCCATCTCAGCCTTTAATCAAGCCGTTTAATGGATAAGCAGTTACTAAGAAGAGGGGTTTTTTAATGCTTCAGATGGCAGGACAGTTATATTCTTCTAGTCTCACAGTTTCATGGGTGACATTGCTGTTTGTGTTTGTGCATTCCAATCATGCAACCCATTATTAACCCAAAGCAACTCCTAAGTTCTAAAGCGTTCTGTAATTTCTAAAGCGGAAATGGGATAAATAGCTTCTTACAATAAGTATTACTCCTTCTGGGTGGATAAATTCAGTATAATTCAAGGTGTGTTTTTTTTAAAAAATAAATAATGTATTTCAAGTTCTGCTGTTTAATTATATTTTTTTCGGATGAAATATAACTAATTTCTTTAACTGTCTCCAGCTTGCTGCTTTTCGAAACTTGTTCTCGTCCGAAGCTGACGAGACTGGAAACAAAAAGCTCTTGGTAGATAACTACAGACCTGTACAGAAGCGATCATCTGACATTGTCTCAGCCAGTTTCCATGACGATGAGAATTCATTTGCTGCCATCAAGTGCTCCTCTCGCCTCCTCTTTACCAACTCCATACTCTTGTCCTGCTTGTGGTCACTCTCACACCTCTAACACCAGCACTTCGAGTTAGGTCAACCAGTGCATCAAACCTACATTCACTCGCCTTCGTTCAACACTCGACTCATGGGGCAGCAAGGGGGGAGGAACTGCTAGGCTGAGGACTTCTGAAGTTGTGTCAGTCGGCTCAAATGAAAAATGTTTTAAATCTAGAGAGACAGAAGACATTGGTAGAGAGTAGGGAGAGAAAGGAGTGAGTTTTGTTCTTAGCCAAACAATGTCCATTGATTCCTGGCAGTTCCTCCTTCTTCAAGTACGCTTGTTGCTATCATTTGCATGATCAAAAGTTTGTTGCTGTTTTCTGCTGATCTGAATGGTTGGAAAGCTGTTTAGGGAATAAGGGGGTCTTTTAGTTTTCTGGCATAAAATGCCTATTCATACATAGTCATTGTCACACGTCGTGACGTGTGTCCATTTAGATCCAGACAGTTTTGTCGCCTCTCTTGAGGTGTCATAATGACGTCCAGCAAGCCTTAAGTATAACTCGGTGTATATTACGACATATTCAAATTTTAAACCATATATGGAGTCTTACCGCAGATGTTTGGCACGGCCGGTTTTGAGCCTGCTTCTGTCTGACAAGAATATTTTTTTTATTTCGTTGGATTTTTTTGTTTGTTATTTATTTATGTTTGGGGAGGGGGTGTTTGTTTCTAATTTATCCACGTCCTTACATATGAATAGTTTTTTCAAAGCGGTTCTTCGTTTCGTTTGAGTGTGTGTGTGTGTGTGTGTGTGTGTGTGTGTGTGTGTGTGTGTGTGTGTGTGTGTGTGTGTGTGTGTGTGTGTGTGTGTGTGTGTGTGTGTGTGTGTGTGTGTTTGAATTTAGATTTTATTTCTTGTTTTGAAATCCACGATGGAGCTTTTCTAAGCGGCATTTTGCAACGGTAGCACCCAGCCTTTCAAAAGGTCATGGCCATTTGGTATCATCATCTACAAGTGTAGAGTATTATAAAAACATGATGAGACCATTAGGTCAATATCATAAACCGAGGGATAGAAAAAAATGACAGGCCTAGTACGTTGCTCTTCACCTAGTAAATACAAGATTTTTTTTTCCCGGCTGATGATGACAATAAAATAATGCGCCCATGAAATTTGAAAGTACAAGAGTCGTAGTTCCTCAACCGTTCAAGAGACCATTTAACAATGAAAATAAACGAGGCAGGTAGACAAAAAATGGGAAAGTGGGTCAGCCTATTGCTTTCTATCCAGTAAACTAAAACACCCATACTTTTTACGCTGCTGAAGACAATGACAGAATAATAAGTCAATGAAAATTGGGAAGCAGAGACGTCGAAACTCGTAAATAATTCAAGAGACATTTTTATTTTGTTTTTACTGTTTATCGCAATTTACCTGCCCTCATAACTGTTTAACTTCCCCATGCTTTTCGTGCTTCTTTTTATAAATGGAAAAAGAAAATGTTTATGAGTACAGTTTTAGTTTTAATGTTTGTAATTATTGTATTATGCATGCAAGTTCTCCTAATCCATACGCTTGTTTGGTTTGGAGGTATTTTATCTGTGGGCGTGGCTTGAACGCTCGTCCATTTTAATTGCTTGAACAATCATTTAAGAGTTTATTAATTTATTAATTATACTAATTATTATTACTTGATTGTTTAAAAAAAAAAAAGTCGTTGTAACACCACCTACTGAAAGAATTGTCACTGAAGAACTTGCAGCATGCTGGGTTCTTCCAATTCTTTTAATAACCGCTTTAATGTTCTTGTACATACGTCTGCTGACAAAACATTGTCACTATAAATTGTGTGTTCACTTGAGGATATGCATCCTAAAGCATGTGTAATGTCTGTAAACCTTCTGTGTATGTCTTCTCTCCATTATAAAATAGTGTAAACCTACTGATAAAGGTTTTATGAAATCTGTAAACTAATGTGCCAATTAGAAGGATTTGATTGTTTTCGAATTCGTCAACTGGTTTATATTTAGAACCGATATGCAATGATTTTAAGTTGTCTGTCGTAAATGAATGTGCCAAGAGAGATTAGTCGTCTTCGAATTAATGATTTAGGTTGTCTGTAAATTAATATATTGTGAATGAGTGGCTGTTTATTAATTTAATGTGCAATTACTGATAAAGATTTCGATTAGTATACTGGTAAATATTTAGGTTGTTTATTAATTAACTGAGATAAATATTTAGGTTGTGTACGAAATAATATGCTATTAATATTCAGGTTGCAGATGCATTAATGTACTAAAAAAATAGTTAGATTGTATCTGAATTGATGTATTAATAAAATGTTTAAACTGTCTGTAGAGTAATATACTGATAAAATGTTTAGAATATCTGTAAATTAATGTATTGGTAAATATTTAGGTTGCGTATGCATTAATGTGCTGATATTGTGATAAATGTTTCAGTTGTCTGTAAAGTAATATGCTGATAAATGTTTTAAGTTGTGTGTAAAGTAATATGCTGATAAATGTTTAAGTTTTCTGTAAAGTATTAGGCTGATAAATATTTAAGTTTAACATAATTTGGTGAGGTATATCGATAAAGATCTAAGTTGTCTGTAAAGTCGTGTTTTAAGAGTTAGTGTGCATATAATTAATAAAGATTCTAACTGCATATAAGATAGTAAGCTGATAAAGTTTTAGGTTGTCTGTAAAATAGCATACTGATAAATTAGTATACTTATAGAGTTTTAGGTCGTCAACAAAGTAGTATACTGATAAAGGTTTAGCCTCTCTGTAAAGTAGTATAGGCCTACTAATAAATTATTTAGGCAATCTGTAAAGTAGTACACTGATAAAGTTTTAGTTTGTAAAGTAATACAATAATAAAAATTTTAGGTTGTTCCTTGTCTGCATGTCATTTTATACCAATCGCCTGTTAAAAATGTAAGTATACGGTGCTTTAGTTCAGGAAAGCCAAATGAATATTGTAATTTTTGCTGGGTTTTTTGTTTAATTTTATTCTTTCTTTCTTGTTTTGTTGTTTATTTTTCAAGGATTGCCTTTTGAACGCCGGGACTCGTTGGTGATGGGGGGGAGGGGGGGAAGGTCAGTTTCAAACGGGTCACTTGGTGCGTGAGAATCAAAATCAGTTATTCTACAGTTTTAAGTGAAATCTTATCTTCGTCATAGTCTATGTACATTAATCGTGCCAAACTCAAATCGTAAGCATTTGCTATTACTTAAGAAAGCGGTCAAAGGTCCTTAGGGGTTATTTGAGGGTCATGAGGAACTTGTAAAGTCTTGGAACATGAAGGTGGGCGTAATGGTGGTTTCATCTCTAAGAGTTTGGTGTGTGTGATGGACCTATCTTCGTAGGGCATTCGCAGCTCAGGACTCGGGGGGAAGGGGAGACTTGGTTTCCCTTACTGTACTTTGGGGACCTGACCATACCAGGTAAACCGCTCAGTATCGAGGCTCCTACCCCTTCCCAAAGGGGTGTGGAACTAATTAGATATTTTCGCAGTCTAAACTCCCCCCACCTCCGGAATAATATTAATAATATGTGGTCTTGCGGTAACAACTGGGACGTTGAGTCGCACACTGAGCAGTATAATAATGTTAGTGCATGCGTCCCTCCAATTAATATACCAGTTATGTGTATACAATGTTTTATATGACTATTGATATCGTATTTGCATGGTGTTCATACAGTCGTTGTGATTTCAAAGGTACTTTTTAAATTTTATACATATACAAACGTTGATTGTGTGCCTTTAATAACTGAACAATTTAAAAGGTAATTTTTAAAAGTAACAATTACTATTAGGCTTGTATTTTCTCTGATGGTGTGGTGGAAGTGACGCTTGACTTCGCTTCCTTCCTCTCCAGACCTTGTGATGGGTCGTTCCTCTCAGGACGCTCTCGGCCCTTAATAGGCTGGAGAGACTTGGCTCCCCTCCCTATATGGGGGGGATTTGTCACTCGTAGCAATTGTTGAATACCCGTGGGCGGGGAATAATTGGGTGAGAAAAGCAGAACTGAAAAAAAGGAGGGAAAGTTGTTAATTTTATTCCTTTAAGAGCTTGGTTCTTTCACCTTCGCAAAAATAAAATTTATTCCACGCTAATGTGGACATGCTGGATATTTGTTTATATAAACTGCTGGCTTCGTGTTTATTGACCAAGAGAAGAATCTAGGTCGACCGTACAAATGAGCTGAAAACATTAGAAATAGGTTTTATGATTATGATATTAAATTTCAAAGCCATGGTCCCAGTGGATATTCAATATAAACGGAACCCACACACGCACACACACACACATAAACAACAACAAAAACCGTGGCCATCCTTATAAACTGAAGAGGGTGTGACATTTGCATTCCTTTACTGCCTGCGGAACAAAGAAACGGACTTCACTGGACAATAGTAGGCCCGAGCATTTAGCCATTTTGTGACGTCGTGAAATGATCACGTGCAATGAACATAGCTTTAATTTCTATTCCACTTTTAACACCACGATATAACTTTTTTTTTTTTTAAATGTTGTTCGGCTATTGCAACTTTGCCAGCATGTTTAGAAATCTTGACATTACCTAACTATCTGGCTTTGATAAATATAAATTTATGTTGGAACTATATTTCTGTGTACTTGGTCTTTAAAACTTGCTTTGCCACTAAACAGATCAAGTTTTAGCGCACACTGCTACAAATTTGTCTTACAGCTAGAGACGTCAACAAAATAATAGACCACAATTAAAAGACACTGAGAAGGAAGGGGAGGCAAGCCTTCTGGTTTCAATGCTAAGAATGCAATAACTAAAGGTAACCTGAAAAGCAAACTCAGGTCTATGCTATCAGTGACGTAACCTACTCTTATAGCCATTGTAATTCCAATTTGCGTTTAACATACGAGTCTGTGCATTTTAGTATTTTCACTGTACCATAAACTCATATCTATATATAAAAATAGTTATGATGTCATAGATGCGTCATATCACCAAAGATAAACAGCATAATCTCAGTTTTTATTTCAGTCATTATTATAATCACGAATCTTTCAGAAATAGACCATTCTCTCTGTCTGTTTTATATTAGATATAATCTCTATTACTGTTAATGACTTTACCCTAATGGCTTATATGGGTGCATGTTGTGACTTTTAGGGGGATACAGAGGCCCACCAGCTTTTGTTTGAAGGTGTTCACATAAAAGGAAATGAAGGGAGGTTGGGGTCAAGGGACTTTATGGCGTACCCAAATTTGTAACTATTAAGCTATCAGTTTATCCATCTCATTGTAATCTTACATGTCTCCGCCATCTTGTTTAATCGGAATAAAAATGCATTTAAAAAAAGAAAGCTTTGTGTTCTATTTATTTCGTTTCTTAATTATGTGTCAGTTTCGAATTTTGTAATAAATATATTTCATAACAGGTTTTGTTGTGAGTTTATTATTTATGAAATATGTGCACTAACAGCTGTTCTGAAAATAAAATATGCTAATGATTATTACTACCTTCTCGCTTCCTTTTATTTATGTTCTCTGATGTAAAACTTTTATTTGTTCTCTGATCTAAAACTTTTATTTATGTTGTCTGATCTAAAATTTTTTAAACTCTTTCTTGTCGCCTCCAGTACACGTACACGGTTTGAGTATTACTATGGGCTGGAGTGAAGTTATGACAATTGATTAATTATTAAAAATTATTACAATGAATGATCCGAATCAGATGTGCCAGTTGCTGATCCCACTTTTGAAATGATTAACTATTACAAAGAAGTTCTCCCATTCAGGCAATTACATAACCTTCTTATTTTCAACAATCGTCTCTATCTCTCCAGTATTCGCCTCTCATTCAAAGTACAAATAAATAGTGATAGAGTTTTCTAAAACTTAACCCTTTGCCTGTCAGGTCACACAGTTACGCTACGAGTCATCCTAGCAGGTTGTTTTGCTGCTTAGTGATAATTGAATGGGCTTACTAAAAAAATGAAAAGTGGCTGTAATTATAAATGGATTTTAAAACTTTAAATTCCAACCTACTAAAGTATTCCAAAATAAATTTTAAAAAGTTCTTACTTTTCACTTTTTTTCAGTTGAGCTTTCATGATGATTATCAGTGTACTGTTTTATCACAATCGTCACAAATAGGACCTTACATCCCCCAAATATTAATTTTATAAAGTCCAAGTGATTTGGGGTGTTTTGGCAGTATTTTGGATAAATACCCAGGATGCTGTCTCATCAGAGGTCTCACCCATAAAAGTTTGAGGCACAGAGTGTCAAGCAAGCAACCATCAAGCACTATTACTCAAAGGCTACAGCATCCGAGATGTCTGATGAAAGCTTCAAAATGTACCAAAACAGATCTCATCCTTAAGTGAAATATAAATCACACAACTGTCAAGTCCATTGTTGATTAGATGCAAAAATACTATTTTTCTGCATATTTTTCAGTCCTCAAGATATTTTCCAAATGAAAATTTGCTCAGGTAAATAGAGTCCAAATTATTTTTGAAAGTTCAAGTGAAATTATATATAATATATAAATTTTAATTAAACACTTGTAACTAAGTCATGGTACAAAAAGAGCCAGCCCCTAGCAAATAAGATTGGAGATGTGCAGATTTATAATTGTTTACAATAAATTAGACTTAGCACAGGAGTCCAATGTACATATAATTTCACACATCCAGCTGAAGTAAAGAAAGTTATTTTTTCATATATCATAACACAGGAATCCAATGCAATTTTTTTTTTTTTAATAACGGTTCCACTTGAAAGTCCATTGATATCCAACTGAAGTAAAGACACACTGTGCTTTCCATACATTCCACCCAACACAGGAGTCCAATGCACATTTTATTTTAATAAGTCCAGTGAACAGTCATCACTAAAATGCACATCCTACAGAAGAAATGAAACATTGATTTTTTTCCCCATTATATGAGCTGACTCCATTTGCTTGGTAAGATAATTTATATATATTTCTTTTTAGAATAATAAAATGAAATTTTAGACCAAAGACCAGTCAAATCGAGTGAAGTAAATATCCTGATGCAGAACATTAATAAAAATCAATATCAGTAAAAATAAGAAATTCTGTTTACTCTGATCAGTCGCCAGCTGCAGGTTCAATTACATAAGCATTCTCTAATTCAAATCAAAGATCAATAAGCAAATATGTATGAAATATTCTAAGTCCATTCTTCCTTTATCAGTCAGTTAATTTACCACAAGCTAACGATGGCCTTTATGACTGGACTCAAGTTTCATCAAATTCAGAGTGATTAGAATATAGACTTTCTTCAACAAAGTAACTTTCAATCCACCCCAATTGGATTAAATTGTTATGGACAAATGTGAGACTGTTAGTCAGAAAAACTACTTATCCAGTTTGAACTGGTTTTGCATTGCATCAGCAAATTCTCCACCTGAGTAGTTTACTTCCAAATTTGACACTTACAAAAAATATCATTATAAGGAGTGCCCAAGGTCGGGTCACTTTGACATTCAAGTTTAGAAATAGGGATAGGCAAATTTACTCTGCCACACAAGGTTTCCTAACTATTCCCATCAAAAGAATAAGCCCTAAAAATTGAAAAATTTCAGATATATCTGTTTTATGCCAATGTCTGCTTGTGCTGGCATCGTGGCCTCATAAGTATTCGTGTACTAAAATATATTTTGCATGAAATTTTCAGGTAAAAATGCTTGAAAAATGTTGAATACTGTAGTATTTTGTGCAAATGGGATTTGTACTCCACTACTCCCATCAACAGGATGGGGTGTTCCTTGTGGCATAACAAACAATGAACACCATGCCATGGCGACCGGTCTTGAAAGTGTCCCTGAGATCACTAGGGGGTTCACAAAAATTCCCCCTCAGAAGAATAACTCGATGAATCATCAGCTGGGTCATACTCTGATTCAGCTGTGGGGTCACAAATAGTGTCCCCAAAATCAAAAACATTTCAACTTGAAGCCTTGACTTGCAAAAATTCCTTTCAGTACAAGATGCAATGGCTGCTGGCCTAGTACTAGTACAGTAGTAGTAAGGGAGAGCTGTGTGTGTACCAGAAAAACATGCTTTTTCTATCATATGACCAATCTAATTACAGCTATCCAATGGTAGAATTGATACAAACTCTCTGATAAGGGAAACACATTTCCTTCACAGTGACTGGCTCATTCTGAATGACTAAAAATGAGCCTGCTTGCGAGCGGGACATATATATGTGCATGAGACATACAGCTCTATTTAGATTTAGGGACAAACCTATACAACCTAATTAATGCCTGTGAACGGGTTAAAATATCTGTTTAGCCTTTTATTTTTAACATGATTTAAATGTCCAATAAGTGATAAGCTGGAATTGAGAGGTGGAGGGGAAGTAACCAAAGTTAATTTCTTGACTGAGTTTGAATCTCAGAAAATCTATTTCTCTACATGAAGATGTCAGTATTCTGCATACTTTTTGGCATAAAACAAGTTACAACACACTCACACCATATATATATAGATAAATCAGAATTGCACAGATACAGAATGTATATAAAATATAAAAATTAAAACTCCACCCCTACTTTGCAGCAAATATAGGTATATTGTAATTTACTTTATTGTTTTGCAATTGCATATAGTTCAACACTGCTATGTAATTAAAACAAAAATTTGAAAAAAAACAAGTCTATTTTATCCCCCTGGTAGTTCTAGTGTATATATATTTTCAAAACTTTCTTCTTAACTCCAGAGGAATTTACATATATTCTGTAAATAATCACCATTTTGCTGTAATATATAAATCTGAAAGAAATGTAGCTGTAAAGAAAGATTTCAAACTATGGTTCAATTTTCATTCAGAGTAAGACTAAGAGTAAAGAGCACAACATTTGGGCAGTTTTTGAAAACTGTGTAAGTTCTGGAAATAACATAGTACCATAATATTAATAATAGTAAAATCTAAAGAGCTGTACAAAATATTTTTTAAAATACTTTCTAAATATGTTTATAATAAAATTAATAATAATAAAGACAAAAATAACATTTATTTTATTATGTATTCAATAATGCATTGATGACTGATTTCAATAAAATAAATAATCTTGTAACATTTACTTCTGCAGTAACATTAACAATGACTGATTAAAGATTATTCTGAAATGCCACTGATTATTCAAAAAGATTATTATGAAATGTCACTAATTATCCATCTACCTTGGTACTAATTATTATCTTGAGACATTTAATGATTTATACTACAATTATTAATTATTTATTTATCCTTACAATATCTTTGAGATTGCTTAAACTAGTAAGAACATTTTGAGTAAAAAAATACATTGTTTTGAATGCTTCTCCCACTGAACTGATCATCTTTCACAACACTAATGAGTAATCACAAGAGCTTGTCAATATTTTAACTGACTGTACAGGAGTTTGTTAGACTTCTGACTAGAGAGCATGAAAACGTTTGTAGCTTTGCTATATAATCTTTGACAACATTTATGTCAAAATACCCGACAGGCAAACTATCAAATACATCTAAAAGCTCTTTTCCAACAAGCACTATGGATGAGGCAAGACCCAGAGTCTTGGGCAAAAGTTCTATTGAGCTTAGAGCATGAAACGATTCAGCTTCATGTAAAGCAGTCACAGGGAGTGAAGATGGTGTGCTGAAAGTACTCACTGCCATAGTGACAAAATTATTGAAATGCGAATACTGGTCTGGAGAAGTGAAGAGTTTCACTATGTGACATGCGTACATGAATACATCCTCGGGGCAGACAAGCAGGAGCATAGGCAAAAATGTTCCACAATTCAAGTGTTCTGGTACTAACAAATTCAATTCTTCTAGAAGCGAGCGCAGAACAGACAAACTTTGAATCAGTCCTGCGACACACTGCAAGTATACTGAAAGTGTATGACGAAAACCATTTTTCCAAAGTTCCAAAAGCATGTCCCATGACATTCCTGCAAGCTTTAACCTGGAACCTGCTTTCCACGCCTTGACTCCAAGGCCTTGTATAAAACTACATCGGGGAGTCAAAGCAGCCGACACCAACCCCCCAACGATTTTCGTTCCAGCACCGACGATTCGCACACAAGAGGAAGCTCTGTTCATCAGTGCCAGAAGGCCATGGCTTCTGCGTAGATGAAGTCGAAGAGATGCCGACAAGTTCTGACATCGGTGTAATTGATTCTGTGCTGCTTTTAAAATTGGGGCCGCCTGCACAAATTTCCACAACACAGTTTCAGTCGTCATCGACGGCGCCATTTATAATACGATGCAAGGGAGCTCATTCTAATTGCATTTTCACGGCGGGCGAAATAAGAAAAATAAACTTAAATGGACACGATAAGAACAGAATGTCGAGTACTCGCACCGAACAACATCTTGCCAAATAGACAAGAGGCTACCCTTTTGGTAAGCAAGTATTTACAGCAATTTTTAGTTAAATTTTGAAATGTTCACAAACTAATAATGAGTATATAATTATCAATCGGAAAGATTACATCAAATTTTAAAATAAAATTTCGAGTCTATAGTTTATTTTTTTCATAATACATACTAGATAGTGCGGTTTAACTAAAGGCCCGGACCACATTAAAACTGTCAAATCACTGTAGTTAAATGCACACACACACACACACACACACACACACACACACACACACACACACACACACACACACACACACACACACACACACACACAATCTTTTAAATGCGTAGAGGGTTCAAAGTATTAACACTACATAAGCTAATGTAATAAGAAGTAAACAAATTTTCATTAGCTCTTTAAGTTGTGTGTGTGTGTGCGTGCGTGCGTGCGTGCGCGCGCGCCGTCTTGGGAAAAACCGTGTAGAGTGTAGACTGATCAAACTCAAGAGATACATACAAATACACTGATGACCTCTAATAAAGTAATACTATAAAAAGTAATAGTGACCTGGGAATTTCTAATTCCCATAGAAAACCAGCCATCAAGTGTAGATGAAAGTCAGAGACTTCTAATAAATGAAAACCTAAATAGGTTTACAAATACAAGGGATATCAGATTTTCCATTACTCCAGCAAAGAAGACAAAATTATCAACATTTACTATTGGCCATTGATGCTTTGTTCGTGGACTGTGAATTCAATTCTTGGATTAAAACAATACTAGGAAAAAGTAACTTTTTCTTTTAAAATTAAGTTTATACAATGTTTAGAAAATTTTTAATTTGCACATAACAGAATACAATTGTTTGATTTGAGGTGTTAACTATGTTGTGTCTCATTTGTAAATGATGAATTCCACAAATATATCACCCAGTTCTTATTAAATAGGTTAGTTGAAGGTCATCTATTAACTTCCGGGTCCATAATTTACTTGGAGTCTTTCATGTCAACAGTAGTCTTAGTTCACTGTAGGAAACTTATATTTCTAACTTCACAGACTTCTTTTTATTTGTGCATATGAAACATTAAAGGAAGTCACTTAATAATGTCAGTAGGGCTCTGATCGATCAGTCAATCTCACGAGAATCGTCGTCAGTGTTAATTCTCATAAAAGATCACACGAGCAGTGCAATCTCGCGATCATGCACTAATATGGTTGAACTTAACACTAACACTAACACTAGTAACAGTAAAGGTAAAACATCCCCTACCAAATACGCCAAGTGCGCTCCACTACTGGCGGTTGATCGTTGACATCCAAAGTCACTGCGTATTAGTTTAGTAAACATACTTTTAATTGTTTCAAACTTTACATTTTCACGTGGTTCAATTTTTTTAATTCTGTAGTTAATTCATTCATTCCATTTCTGACAGAAAGTGATTTATATCACTAAATATCACAGTCTCACTTTTGTCAATAGTTATTGTGCTATTTCAGGGAGTAGTTTATTAAGACTTTGATCAGCTGGCATAATACTGCGTAGTGTCACTGCTGGGCAGGATGCATATAATTTTATCATTGTGGATAGGGAATGGGGATAGGACTGACCAGATCACCGTGGGCCAACTTTATCGAGAAATCGCGAGAATAGTGGCGACTCATTACCACGAGAATCAATCAGTAAAACTGGCGGTGATCAGAGCCCTAAATGTCAGGTATTAAACTTAAAATGTCAATGATAACTCTCTTTATAGATTGATAGATTATGGATCAAAATCTCATTAGCATAGCTTTAGAAAAAGAAATCTGTGGCAAATGATTAAATTGTGATGTGTTAACTACTAAAGAATATATGAATATGTTTGAGTTTCTTATGTTATAACATATGTTTTTTAATATGTGCATATATTTGTTACAGGTTGTTGGAGCTGAGGGAACAGGGAAACATGATCTGTCATTGTCTATTTTGCAAGTTCCTAAGAAATTTTCTTTACAGATGTAAGTCATTAATAATCTGAACTTTTGAAGGCCATGAAATTACTTTGTTTAAATCTTTCATAATCACTGGTTTACAGGTATGTTAATTGACTGCTAATGTCTATGCTAGAATAAACTGAATGATTGTCCAGTGTTAATTGGACATTGTTGTGAAGTGATGTAAATCAAATGTCACCGCTCTTTGATTATATTCATAATCATATGCTATATATTTGATTGTTGATTTAATAAATTAATTGTTAAATTTATTTACCTTCTAATACATATTGATAACCATATGTTGGAGAGATAGTGGGTGGATGGGGACTTGCTAAACATAGATTAAAAGATGGATTGTCTTCTCCTTCAGTAAGAAGTTTTTCACCTACAGAAATATTGTGATGTTAAATGTTTGTCTTTAATGTTGTGGAAGAGAAAAACGTTCACAGTATCCGCATGATATCTGCCAAGTGAGAGAGATGAGTGGTGTTATATGGAGAATTTAAATAACATAAATTAAGATTCTCATCACTTGTAATTAGTTATGGATTATTAAATAATAATAAGCATAATTGATAACTAAGATGACAGCTGTCACAGCTTGTAAATAGTTTATATATTTTTTATTTGGTTTATGTTTTGTTTTGTTTTTTTAACCAGCCACATAGCAAACACTCTACCTTTGCCAGAAGAAAATGCTGCATCAAGACCAAGAATAGATTTCATTTGTTTCTTGTTGAATATGGTTGACAGAGACAGGTAATAACAATGAAATAAATATCTTGATAAAATGATTTAAGTGACAGTATGCATATAAATTGAGATAGTTTATTTTTACATATTTGTCACCCAGTACTATACTTACAATTAAAACGATAGCATCTGGTTGTGAAAATTGTTTATACTAATAAGTATGTTTTGATTCTGTTGTATTTTAATGGTAAACTGATATTACAAAGCACGACTTATGGAAAAAGAGAACTTAACACTCTTACTATTACTTCAGTCATCTTGACCATAAAGAGGTTTTTAAGAAAAACTGCCAGATGCTCTCATGGCTGATGTTTAACTATTAACTGATTCTGTTTTCTCCATTATTTTTATTCACCAGTTGTTAACTTTGGGTTAAGGTAGCATAGAATGCACTTTGAATACACTGCTTACAAATTAACATTAATAAGTACAAATATCTGAAAGAAATTGTATTAAAAGAATTATTTTTTTAAAAACTTATTTCACTAAGACTACAAGCTGTAGTATTCTTTTCTTGAAGTCATCGTTTCAAATAACAGGTGCCAAAAACAAGTAGCAGCAACATGTACCTGTCATACTGCAAGCAGAGTCAGTCATTGGGTACAATTTTTCTTATACAGTTTTCATTTCATTAATATTTTTAAAAAATAATTTTCCAAACACACTGGAGAACGAAAGAACTAAGAGTGAGATCACTCAATGTTTAAGAAATCTCTTCTAAACATTTTTTTTAAGGAATCCTTTAGTATTGTTAATACCATCAAGGAATTTTCACAACAGAACCACACATTACTCTGCTCTCTACACTGCTTTTGTGACAAACATTTATTTATATTTTTAATGTGTAAATAAATGTTTATTTGATTTTAAACCATTATTTGCATCTCCAAGATAATTAAAATAAATCAATTTATTTTTGTGCAGAACATTCTGCAGCTAAATAAAAAATTAAATTGATCATAATAAGATAATAACAAAATGCAAATTAAAATTAAAATTCTTTATAACTGTTAAACATTTGTTGCTTCTTTTCAGCATCCAGGTTGTTGAGAAATCCCTCTCCGTGGTAGACTTCAAGTATTTCTTGGGAAAGGCATGTCTTCTGGTAACAGGCGGTAAGACTGAAAGAATCTACAGTTGAAAATATTTCATTTATCACATTCCAGGTGATCCCTCACTGAAGGTCAAATTGGTTTTTGCAGAGCCATCATAAGCTACTATACTAGTCTGAACTTTTTCATTAGATGCAGTGTGCTACATTTCAGTGATGTTTCCCCTCCTGGAAATGCATTTTAGCCTTAAAATTACTAAATTGACTGATAAATGGAAGAAAATAAATAAAAAATCTGAGGCCTTTACAAATTAATATTATTCAAAATAATTTATTCAGAATGACAATGAAGCAACAGAAACAAGTTTGAAATGGTATAGTTCTCCTCATTAAGGCAAGTAGAGGATATGAATTAGCATGAGTGCGAGGATTTAAATGCTATTTTAATCCTTTTTGAAAGATTGTAAATGCATTTGGTGGTGATTTCAGAGAATTTGCTCCACCAGTATTCATCACTCTGATAAATTTAAAACTGCAGTTCAGCTGCTTATTTTTACATGTAATAAATCTCATTACAGATTACTTTAACCTTTGACCCAAGGGTAGCCATGGTTGAGGAGCAAGGAAAGGACATAGATTGACATAGAAACACACTCCCTACAGTTGTCAAAAGCATGATCAACTGACCTCTTTTATTTGCAGTTTATTAAACTAGTAGCCTCTAATTGACTTTATACGACTATTTTTTAAAAGCCATAGTTGCCCTTGTGTTTGTTTACTCTGGTATAACATGGATTAAATTGGTTGATTGATGATGGAAACAATATACTAAACCTTGATAGTTGAACACCTTTTCCCCCATAAAATAATTAATTACCTCTTTCTGAGATGTGAAACAAAATGCACAGGAATAAATTGTATGGTCATCACTGTAGATAATTTTCACAGGAGAACATTAAATTTTAAAAGTATTTCACAAGCTCAGAAAGAGGTTGAAGCTATTTATAGTACTATCAACACTATCAGCCATAGTTAAGAGTTAATAAAAATGTACTTGATGGAAAACTCCTCTCACTTAGTTGACTGATTAGTATCGAACCAGGACGAAACTAAAAGGCATTGAGTCATAAATAAATACAGAATTTTAAAATAAATAATTATTGTTAAATGCAAACTGAATTTTTACAAATATTTAATAAATCGGTTTTATATTTGCAATAATACCGACTTAGCCTTGTAAGTAAATGATGAGCCAGAGTTCAATTGCTCTGATAATACAAACATTATATTTTATCTCAGGAAGGAATGCAGTTTGCTGTAATATCTGTCAGCAATGTGCAGTCAAAAAATTGTCTGCAGTGTGGAATTTTGCAACTCAGTTTTATATGTTTAAAGATATGTTTTAAAAGAAAAGTATTTTAAATTTATATTACACATACTTATACTAGTCATAGACAAAAAAAACGATACTAGTAATATTCTCTGCCTATGATTCTGCTAAAAGAATATTTAAACTTTCCACAAGCTGTGTAAGGTGAAGGTAACCTTGGACCCAGTCTTTACAGAAAAGTCCCAGCTGGATGTTAAGAAACTACTAATGCCAATTCAAAATGTTATCAGCAAGTTCTTTTGCTGTAATAAACGACTTCAGTAAATTACAAATAATTATGTATGAAAGTGCAGGCATGCTTAATTTAATTTAGAGAACTGTTTTATCAATTAATACTGTTTTTTCCCCCCTTAAAAATCAGTGCTTTTTTGAGGACCATTTTGCATTTAAAGGCTTGTAAAATCTACGAAAATATAATTTTTCCTTAGTATGTAATGATAGCATTCTGGAGTTTTGATATAACATCAGTTAAAAAATTATTAATTTCAACATACACAGATTATAAAAGTTAATATTGTATAAATTGTTTCTAGCTCGGAAGCCCTTTTCAAGTTTTAATCTGAAACTGATTAAATATGAAGTGAGTAAGTTCCTCTTTATGATTGTTATCCTGACTCATTGATCTCTTTGGTTTGCATTGGAGATGTCTGATCCTGATGATTGCTAAAGAAATTCTAATTTTGTGGGTGGTGTATTTCATAAGATAAATTCATAATAGACAGTATATGAAAAACTAAATAGGTTTACAAAGAAATGTTTTTATAGAAGTGAAGAAAAATGCGCAAGTTTCATATGGTTTGTTTCTGGATTTTGTCACTGTATGATATTAAATTATAAAGAAACACCCATAGCTACACGGTAAATTTAATCTCTGATTACATTAAAATAATTAAATGTTGCTTTTTCCTTATTATTTTTCAGTGCAATTAAAGATTTACAGTTAAAAGTAACCATTTTAGATTTAAGATTTGTAAACTGTATGTTTTATCATAAGCATGCATAAAATAAGATACATATATTTTCCCTAATTTAATGGGTCTATAAAAATTAAATTAAAATATTAATTTTTTCTAAAAGAAGTAAACAAAATTATGCCAACATATTTGTACACATTTTATCTGAATTTCAAATTATTATAAATAAATGTGTTTCTATCGAAAGATGTAGATAGCATTTTATTTTCAACAACAACAAAAAATGAATGAAGAAACACTTCCTGTATTTACTGCTTATTAGGTGCAATATTCAAACTCTGATTTTAATTTAAAAATTTTTATTGATATATTTGAGTATATTTTCTTTTCTTTTTTTTAATTCTTAGTGCGAAATCTTAAAAGAATCACAGATGAAGATCAGGTAACGGCTCTGGCAGAGTCTTTTAACTTGCCAATCATCTTTGGAGAAATTAAGGTAAGAGTTTACAGTCTATTTAATAACTTTTACTTTTTTATTTAGGATATACTCTTTTTGGTTTATAAATCTTCTTTTATGTTAATTTTTAGGAATTTTTTTTTTTATCTTGTGGACATATTGCTATTGTCAATTTATTCTGACACTGAGAGCCTATGTGCTGGATATATTATGAATTATTCATTATATATTTGCAGGGTATTTTGTTAACTGTTCACATTATATTCAGGATATATGGTTAAATATTAATGTTTCCTGAATGATGAAGCTCCCTGACCATTCAAACAAAATTATTTAAAAGTGGCCAGAGAAAGGAGGAAGTCGTCACAGGAGCCAACCAAAATAGATAAAGTCGAGTGATGAAAAATCTGCTGTGGCTTCAGTAAAGAAAAGTAGTCAACAAACAAATAAGCTAAAAACTTTCAGAAATAATGTAGCCAAAGGAAAAATGAGGATAAAGTCGTATTCTTTGTTTACTGAAGCCCATTTGTGTTGTAGTAATAATAGAGATTAAATAGTTTTAATGTAGACAGGCAATCAGTTAAAATAGCATAACCCCTTTTCATGTTCATTATAACTATAAGTATTTTTATTTTTTGCATGATTTTCTAGACTGAGGCAGAAAGAGATCATTTGGCTCAACGAATTTTGAACATGGTAGAAATTGCAGCTGGCTTCAAGCAGTGCATAACACCTCTGCTGTTGGAAGCATGCAGATCTATTTCATCATGAATGCCAAATATGCAGTGGACACACAAGGTGCAGCTTTATGACTATCAGAACTTAGCATCACTAATACTGTTTTATGAAATGAAAAACAGAATGTGATATTCACAAATTTTACCACCAGGTGTTCAAGCAAGAGTTTGCCTTGTAACTGAATGGACAACTACCTTTTTAAAATAAATTGTCTTTCGCTTGATAAATTGTCTTTCCCCACTCTCTACCTCCAATAAACAAAGCAGACTTTCTGTCCTGTAGATCTGTGCTCAGATGAATTTTATACTCTTTATTTCTTTTTTGTTGTAACAACTCAATTGATTTTTTATATAACTTTATAAGTTTTCTTTGTTTAAAATTCAGATTTAATTTGAATTTTCTCTATTTATGTGTTATAAAATTTGGGGGAAAATCAGATTAGTTGAAAATAAATTTATACTGTCAGTAAAATCATGACCAAATGAAAATGTTATGTTAAAATTCACAGTGTTTTTCTTTTATTTGTGAACACTGGATGTAAAGGAAAAGCACCAGAAGCCATATTTAGCTCTTATAAGTCTGTTGTGTGTCCTCAAGAGGAAACAGTTAGACTTTGGTATAATAAGAGTAAATATTTATAATTTGATATATTATTCTCAAAATTATATGAGGACCAATAAAAGTTGCAGAGGAACCAGAGAATGGCAAAAATCTGCCACTAGATAATTGCAGTGAGTTGGTTTTCTATAAGCCTTTAGAGAGAATGTACTGAGTTCTGGACAATCGAGAGTTTACTGTGCTTGTAAACATTTTCCCAAATTTTTCAAAAAATTATTGCTCAATTCTTTTTAAACTTACACAAAAGGGTATATCAGAATAATTCTCATTAAAAAAAAAAATCAGATAAATTTACTGGTATTTTAGTACAAAAAGGGAAGAGTAATCCTTAGAACTAGTTGAAAGGGGGACTAATTAATATATTATTAATTGCTTATAAGACTCATCTCTCTACTTAAATATGCTCAATTTTACATACATTTTAGTTAATAATGTATATTGTACAAAGATAAGACATTTTGTATAGTTTACAATTAAATGAAACTTTGATACTCCATTTGTATGAAGCGTTATATAATTTAGGCAGAATTGTTTGTAATTATTCATATTGATTTTTAAATCATACTGTACTAGAGTTACTATGAACAATAGTATGCGTGTCTTCAAAATTCTTATATGTATTTTGCATTTAAGCAAAATTCTATATACAACTTCATAGTTGATGCATTCATTGTTTTGTTGAACTCTGAACTGTAGCATCATAAGTGAATTTGATTATTTTAATACACTGTAGTGAGTTGTGCAGTCTTGAAGTGGTGGAGGGTGGTAGAAGGGAGTCACAAGCTGGACAACAGTATTGAGAACTGTTTTGCTGGAAGTTATAACCTACCTTAATGACCCAGGACATGTCAAAGTTCACAGGTTTAGAAAAGAAGAGGGAAAGTGCCTTGTCATTGAACTTATTGGTACTGCTAGGACTCTGCATTAAATTCAGAACTGTAGTCCTTAAATAGAATTCAGACTTGTGTTTTAGAGAAGTCTAGTTGCTGAAGAAATTGACATGGGTCTAAGATGGAATTGGTTATATTGTTCAGATTAAACAGATACACACATACATATAATTTGATTAATATTTTGCCTGATATTTTAGAATGGAGGCTCATATGGCTCCTCAGATTTTTAAACAAGGTAGAATTGCAGTTGACTTCAAGCGATACATAAAAATTGTTTTGTTAGTAGTGTACTGAACCTTTTCAGGTTGAAAATCTGAGCACAGACCTATACCAATACAAAGTCTGTGGTCAGAGGCTGCAAAAACATGCAATCGATTCTCAATTATCTGAGGTATTGAAGAGGGTTGGTGCAGTTAATCCAGAAACATGCAATCAATTCTCAATTATCTGGGGTATTGAAGTGGAGGGTTGGCACAGCTAATCCAGAAACATGTAACTGATTATCAGTTATCTTAAGTATTGGAGAGAATGGTTGGAACAGAAAATTCAGAAACATTAAAAAAGAAACCCAAAGCACTACAGAAGTTTATATTGTATTTTCTTGTAAAATATTATACATAATATCTTAATGAATAAATGAAACTTTACAAACATACATTCTTATTAATGACATGCATACATATATACATTATCACTCTTAAAACCTGTAAAAATTTCACAAACATACCACATTTAAAAATAAATTAGGTATTCAATATCCACTTCTGTTCATTCATACACTTGCATACATCCATGTATTGTAATATCTATCTCCCTTTCTGAACAAACTTCAGCCACTCTCACCAACACTCTTCCTCTTTAAAAAAAAAAAAACATTTAGGCAGTATGCCTTGACTCTGGCCAATAGCCTTCATCCAGCTGTTCCAAGTCTGTGAACTGCTGAAGATGATATTTAGTGACTTGATAATTCACCATGATACGAATAGCCAGATAGCCAGCGATGACCTCGCTCAGAACAAACAAGCCCATGACAATATGTACTGCTCGCTCCAAGGGCAGTACCAGAGCACTGTCATTGGCCACAAGAAGCAAAATAAGTGGCAGCTGCAGGAGAATCGTCAACAACCAGAATCCAGCTAATTCTGGCACCTGTTAGAAACAAGGGACAAGCACACATCAACATTTGTTCATGAAAAATACAAACCTATGTATAAAAGAAAATTATGCAGTAAATGCATTTGAGAGTAGATAAAATGTTTAGCAACAAAAAGCTGAAGAAAGAATTTAATGTATCTCTTTTCATTATTTTTTAACAATAACCAATAAATAATATACTTTTATTAACTACTAGAAATGTTTTTAGTAATAAAAATGCATTTTTATGTCCATGTAAAACCATACAAACTACTGTACCTTTAGAACTAGCACAGAAATGATACAGTATCATTGAAATCCACAATTAATACTAAACACTAAATTAATGCATATTCAGTAAAAATTATATATATATTTTTTTTAAGTGTATTATTTGATGCACATATAAAGAAGTACCAAATGAAGCATTTTAAAGTTATAAATTGTGAACAAACCTGACATTTGGTAAAAAGACTATGTTAAATATTATATATAAAAATTTAAAGTTTCTACACTAATGCCGTAATGGGCTTATTTCAGGTTTCACTGATATCTCACAACTGTGAAAAGCAACTCTTGTCTCAAAATGACTTTCATGACCACATACATGTGCATACTGTATAGCCACTTTATTAATTATAGAAATGAAAATAAACAATTAAGGTTTTTAAAAAATACATATAATATCAGTGACACAGTAATAAGAATTTTTTATTGATTTATGATCATGCTCAAGAATATGGCAAAATCACAATCATACATTGCTCAACCTTGTGACACTTAAAAGAATTTTTCGTAATGATTTATGTTCATGCTCAGGAATGGGGAAAAAACCACAATCATATTTATACATTGCGCAAACTTGTGACTCCCATATTTAACTGACCACATTTCAACCAAGTCAGTTGTAAGCTTCTACCAACCAAATCAGCAGTGATCAGTTTGAGAATCAATAATTTCAAGTGTCAGTTTCCTACCACTGAGTTATTTCAACTGAATCAGCTGTGGTCAATTTCTACCAAGTCAGCTAAGCAAGACCCATGCAATACATGCAACCATCCCACACATCACATGCAAAAAACTGTATATGATGTATATATTACACTACTACCAGAAAGTGCTTATTCTAGTTCAACTGTGACTTTTGGATCAATGAGTTTAGTTTTCTTTTAAAAGTGCAAAGTGCAAAATGATTTACTCTATCAAACAATGTTAATTTTGTTATGCTGGCCTAATTCTATAATAGCTTTGCTTTATTAATTATTTCTCTTGCCTATAAAGCATTACCATATTGTCCCATCTGAATTAACAGCTTGAATGTATTTTGAGATTAGAAACTGATCATTAGTAAATAGTAGTAATACATTGAAACCTTGGTTAACCATCCTTTATAGAAGGGGTGGGGCAGATGGACAGATTAATGCAATAAAAAGACAGTTTGCTTTAAAAATTGAAAACTGAATGTAATTTTCAACAATTTTAGAATATTCAAGTTTAACGGATGCAAACAGTCTGAAATGTTTACTGATAATACTATCCACAGGGTTTTAAAATCTTTTCTTGTAAAAAGAGAAAAAAAGTTCAATTCTAAATGAGAATATTTAGGAAAACATGGAAAACATTTCATACAAAAACAAAAAATGTAATGATTACATAAGCTCACCCTTTCCATAAGGTTTCCAACAAAAGCAAGATAGAGGCGTACAATTTCCACCAGTGTATAAACAATGTATATTGCTGTTAATACAATCTGGTACAGATCTGTTAGGTATGAAAACTGAAGGAAAAGAAAAGGCCATTATACTCCTATTTATTTTACAATCTGAGTCATAAATGTAAATAAATCATGAATAAACCAGTTATCGTTTCTAGTATTTTTAAAGGATAATTATAGTTATATTAGGTGTGTAAAAGAGAGTCAATTAATCAAATTCTGATTGTCAAAGTGCACTGAAAATATAAGGAATTGTGAAATTTAAAAAAATATTAAATCTTGTAAAAATGGTCAATTGTCTCAGAAGTTGTCCAATTACAGTCTAGTAAAATATCATCATTACTTTAATAATCACAACGTACATCTTTCTGCTAATCCTTTCACTGAGTGTGTTTTTAAAATTGAAAATGAACAAATAATTACTTGTGACTGCATCATTATAATATATGCTATTAACAATAACAGTGAATATATAATTAACTTTGTAGTATGACAATACAGAGAATAAACCAGAAGGGTGAATAGAGAATTACCTTTGCCTGCAGCATGACAATGCTTGCAATAAACCATAAGGGTGAATAAAATATGTTGAAGTAGATCAACATCTGTAGTGGGAGATTTGTGACGTATTCATTTCCTGGAAGTATTTCAAGAAAATGAAATAAGTACATGAGAAATGTGTGGCAGAAGATGCTTGGCAAGACTATGTTTCTTTTCTGATTCAAGAAATGCCAAACACTTTCAAATGCATAACTCTGAAAGTATATATGTACATAGTTTTTAATATCTATTTTGCTGTGTATTAGTTTTAATATCTATTTTGCTGTGTATTAGTTTTTAATATCTATTTTGCCATGTATGTGAGGTACACACAAATTGTATAAAAATTTACAAACTATAGTCTACATAAAGATAGTATATATCAAAGCATGTGAGGTCATGTTTCAGGACAGACTAGTCCGTATTATTTCAACCCAAGAGAATCTAGTCAGTTCTCTGAATTTTACACTGGATCAGGCTCTGTGCAATTTGATGAACAGCCACTCAAAAAAAAGCTCACTTAATAGTTTAATTGCTCCAACAGTATTGCACATAGTCTCAAACTTTCTATTGTCACTAAACCAAACACTATTAATATGCTTATGACAAAAACAATAAACTGCAGTCAATGATACATTTTCTTAACAACAGATGATGAGTGTTACCTTTATTTTTTAGTAACATTTTTACTGACATTATGACAATAATTGAATAAAACAACTGATCTTAGTGATATCATAGCAGTTATGTGCCTCAGCATTAAATGAACTTTTTTAAAAATCAAGTACATAATTACTTTTAAGGCTTACAATTAATATCTGTTGCAGTTTAGAACATAAAGACTAATGATAAGATAGTCTCAGATCAGGATAGTACCAAATAACCTGCTCAGTTAATTGTAGAAAGTTTATCATGTGTATACAAACTTTTGTTTGTAAGCTTTTATATACTTCTTTTCATGTTATGGCATTTATTCACAGTAGAGGGACATTTGTGTATTTTTAATACTGAGTTAGTGAGACTAAAGAATGGCTTTTCAATGATAATTCAATAATTTAAGCAAAGTTTACTTTAATTAATTTAAATATATGACCATAGAAAAAGAAAAGATTAGATTTATCTCATTAGTCTTCCTTTCCATTTTTTTTACCTAAAACAATAAAGTACTCAATTTAATTAATTCCCTTTCCAACTGTTTTCTTCTAGTTGATTTCTTTTCTGCTGTCTCTATATTTCTTTCTCCCACTCTCATTTGATGAACAGACACAATATATTTGTCTACAGATGATGCTTATTCCTTTGAGTTACAATTTTAAGTTAGGTTTATAAAATGTGCTCAGAAATGAGATTTACTCCATTTTAATTCTCTTTTTCTCAATTTGGTTTTCTTCTCTAGAAAAACAAACCAAACCATGCAGAGAGCCCCACAGGAGAAATAAGTACACAAATTAAAATTAACAATCTAGAGAAAAAATATTTTAAATAATAATAATTTAATCTTTAAATTCTGTATAGTATATGTTAACCTACCTTTAAAAAAAAAAAAGATGCAACAACAATTTAAAAAATTGTAAAGTCATGAGAAGGACATATAATACAAAATATATGCAAAATGACAATATGAAAAAAGTTTACAAACAAAATGTAAAAATTATTTTACAAACATATAATTTCATTAAAATGAAACAGAACAAAAGAAGATTAAGTAACTGAGTAGATTTTTCTTTTTGTGCAGCCTGGGATGAATGTCTTGGAGTTGTTTTCAATGTGATCATGTTCTCTTTGTATCAGAGCTCATGACTCAGTTCATTACAGGCAGATGGACCCTAATATGACAATGAATGCTTAATATAAGTCTAAGTATATATGAAACTTGAAAGGGCAAGCTGTTACTAAGTTAGTTCTAACAGTGTACATGTGAGTGAAAACAAGTATTCGAACCTGACCAAATGTAACAAAAAACAATATAACAATTAGATTTTTAAATTGTTCAAGTTTGTAAAATATGAGGACTCGCCTGAAAAAAAACGCAAAAACAAAGGCAATCCAACTACAAGATGCGTCCATAGCAACTGAACTCCTGGGACCTTTTTTAGAACTTATTACCCTAAAAATGGGGCAGATTAAAACCAAAACAACGTCTAGAGCATTCGAACCAATAAACGCACTTAATAAACTGCTATAAATATGTGTTGGAAATATGTATTACAAAAATGATAAAATGCTACTGACTAGTGTGCAAAGAAAAGAGAATAAAAACATGCTGTGACGAGAATTAAACTAGATTGTATAAATCATTACAAAGACTATAAAGATGATTGCTAAAAAAAAAAAATCTTTTAAAATATTAAAAGATGTACCTGTTTTTAAGATCTGGTGTTGTTGAGGATCCCGAGCACTTTTAGTAACGGGAAATAATAAATCCGTGACAGATGTCATCGTTTTACGAAAAGTTGCGTCCATTTTGACCGCGATTTGTCACGTGACAATTTCCTCGTACTATAAGAGCACTGAGTTTGTGATGTGTGAAACACTTAAATTTGCTTATCTCTTTATTACTGAAAAAATATCTTAACAAATATTTAAAATAAGCATAATAATATCACGAAAAGCTGGATAAAGATATTTACTTGATAAATATAGGTACACCTGTAAATAATTATAATGTTTTATTCTCAAAATATTTTAAATTGGTGGTTACCGTTTGAGAACGGAAATAAATATGTTAACCAATAGAATTGAGGAGCCAACTTCGAACAATCAAACAAAACAACGACTTGCCAGTTAGTGAGTTATTGTTTCTATGCAATTTTTCCTACTACAAAATTGTATAATGTGTGTCTTTGTTTATAGTCGTTTTCGGAAGTTTTATGTAATATGCAAAAAATATATATCGTCAGTATATCAAATATACGTACTTTCGAAATTATGCTGTGAACTATAGAGAAAGTACGTTACTCGTTATAAATTCCTGTAACATGATTTACTGCTACTAATTACTAAAATGTATTTTACCTTTAAAGTAAACAAACGTAAATCCCCATAAAATTATTCCCTTTTTAAGTATTTGTTCCCAAACAAAATGTAAGATTGTTATTAAACATTTAGCCATTTACTCTTGTTTGATTTACGTATCAAACAATTGTCATTATTTATTATTATCTCTGTTCGAAATGGGATTTAGCGGCGTCTTACTTAGTGCAGAGATTAAATTGCATTTTGTCTTAACTATAATTGTTTTTCAGGTTTTCCACATTTCATTTTCATTGTATTTTGCCATAAGTTCGCCACAGTCTTCATGTGTGCTATTAACTGCTAAGATGGATAAGGAGAACCAAATGCAACAGGTATCAGTAAATAGTAAACATATTTAGAATTTAAAAAGTACTTGAACCTATATACTTACGATGAATAAACATTCAGGATTTTGTTTCTTTGAAAAATCTAAGTTGCAATTTACTAGTAACAACAGTTGTTTCAGAATAGCATATCATCTGTAATTGTTGTTTTGTCAGACAGAATCATAATAAATCTCTTTTTCACTTAGTCAAACAGTTTGATCTGATCATAATGATAGTGAAGGAACAATTATGAGACAATAACTGAGTAAGAGATAGAGAAGAGATTTTTCTTGCCATTATCAAAGCAGTTTTGTATATTAAGAGTTGGGTAATTGCTTCATACTTTTTTAAAATGCAAAAATGTTTATAAAATGACTGCTTGGATACTTTTTTCCTTTGTAAAACATTTAATATTAACAGACACTTATTTTGTTTAGAATGTTCATGATGAAATTACCTTAATAAATTTATTTTAATCAATTTATTTTTTAACTTATTATTTTTTTTCAAGCCTAGAACTTTCTAATATAAGATATTGATAATTTTTTACATTCAGTGCAGCTTTTGTACACAAAACCACACCTCATTTCACTTTAGTTGCATCTCAGAAACATTAGATACAATAATAATGTCATGAAATCAAGTATCCTTAAATAGTAGCATTTTCATAACTGTTTTGCAAACAGATTCTTGGCCGAAAGACACTCTTTGAAGAAGAAAGCAGTATTCCACGAACTCCATTAGGTGCTATCAACAGAGAAACTTTGCCTGCTGGGAAAACTTCAAGCCTCATCCAAAAATTTCCTGTGGCATCAGAATCAGGGCAGACATATCACTCAGTAACAATAAGGCAGGAATATGTTTCACCCCAGTAAGTATGAAGCATAAATGAAAAAGATTTTACAGCTTGGCACAGAAAACATCTAGAGGTGTCTTAATTTTGTAGTAAATAGTATGCTTTTTGCATATTATGTGACTGCATGATGGTCTCATTCTGTCATAACACAATGAGTGTGCATGACAAAGATAACTCAGTCAACATAATACAAAGAGTTACTTTCATTTCCATCGTCTCATAATTATATACCAGTTTTAAAAAATTTAGTTTGACTTTTATTATTAATGAATATTGGAAATGTGGAGTACTTTAGGGAATTTTTGTTGTTGCTTTTGTTATAATACATGTTATATGTATTACTGCTCAAAGCTTCATCCAGTTGGTATTAAACTGACATTTTTTAAATGTATAAAGGATTTTCAAGTCATTCTTTTTCGTTGTTGTTGTTCATTAAGTAACCACAAAATATGTCTTTTTTTTTTCCTCTGTCACTTTATTCTGAAAAATTACAAAAGCAGTTATAATAGTTAAACTATCTTGTAGATTCATGGTATTCATTATAGACACTTTTTCTTTTTTCCACTTTTAAATCATTGCTTGGTGCAACCCCCCCCCCCCCAAATTTTTTTCTCCGATCCTATGTCTGCAAATTGGGTGCCTGTTATGCTATGCACTCTAGCTTGATGTGTTTATGCTGACTTGACATATCACTATGTAATAATATGCGCTATAACACACTATATATGTATATTATCTGGAATTTAATATTCATTCAAAGTAAATTGTACTGCAACAGTTTTATTTTTAGTGTGCAAGAAATAGAAGCCCTGACACATGGATAGAAGATATTAAAAGGTGACAAACATTTTAATGGGTTCGAGCACAAGTTACCAAGTGCATGAATAAGTAATTGCAAATTAAAAATTACATTCTCCATCAATAATAGTGGATTCATTATGAAAACCATATGTCTCTTCATCCTAAATTAATAATCATCTTTAATTTTTGCCATTATATTAGGTAGGGTTTCACATATCCCCCAAAAGATTTGAGCAAAAATATTGTTTTTTAGTATAAATCGTAATTTTTAATTCTATAGAATGATATAAAATGCTTATAACATGCATGATGTGCATGATCCAATTTTTCCCTGAATGTTAGCATTCCAATAAAAAATAATTGCTCAACAACAAACAGCATAACTTCTAAGTATATATTCCCCGATAAATGACTGATTTGTAAGAAATTGTCATCGTGAAATGAACTTGTGAATTTAGCAATAAAGATGGGAAAGAATATAAATTTATGATAATTATAGTTTACTAATTTTGTTCTTTTTTGTTTTTACTTTCCATATACCAAATTGTTACTTTCAAAAATATTTAGTTTATTTGGCCTCCACACCAATAAACCCAGTGAACAACTTTGAGTGTTAGTCACAGCTTTTCTGTCTTGAACATTAATATTACTATATTTATGGATGCAGATTAAGTTATTCAGTATTCTTGACCATGTTATCAAGATCGAGTTTCAATATACATTTTTAATAGTCAGTCTCATGAAGTGATTTCCCTTTGAAAACAGGTTGTTTGGAATTTTTTTTTTTTTTATGTGCATATGTGTTCAAATGAGAGAACTGTATCAGTGTGCATTGCACTTTTAGAGAAGCTAGTGTGTATGCTTTGTCAGTTGGCAAGTCAGCTTTTATTTTTTTTAAATCTCTTATGTTTTGAGAATCTATCATGAATGTAACATCTTTTCCCAAGTAATCCATCTGAACTTAATGACTTACATATTATCATGATTATCATGGCAGTTCCTCCTAGGATGTTTCACCTTCCATTTTTAAATGCATTAACCAGTTTATCTGAATCATGCTGTTTCACCTGGGTCAGATTGTTGACTTATGGGAGATGCACCCATATTTCAAACCAGTCATGTGAAGCGAAATGGTGAGATGGGAGAGTGTCATTGCTTAAGTACAGCATCAATACAAAAGATCATGTGTTCAAGCTCGGCTTAGGTCAATAGGAATTTTCTTGGTGTTAAGTTCACTAGCCATGGTTGTGAGCATTTAGAGCATTTTGGTGAATTAGCACAAATATATATCCAGTTTTATTAATAATGATGATCAGTGAACCAATACAAAATAAAAGAGATTTTTGCTTTTTTTTTAAAAAGAAAGAAAAATTTTAATTTTGATTTATGTATTCTTGATAATGTTCTATTTTAGGATCATGTGATGAGAGATTTTTCTTCTTTTTACCATTTCTGCCTTGGTCTGACGTCATGTATACTTTATCTATTAGTATTGCATTAAGAACATTTATGTTTTGCTCAACCAATCAAGATAAATGAGTTCTATTATTTCCTTTTTTTTGTTTTTTTAAAAGATCACCTTGTTTCGTTGAACCGATCAAAAATTACAAGGGGTCCATTATTAAGAAAAAGTGTTATTGTTTGCAACTGTTATAAGTGCTTGTCTGTCATGCCTGTCATATTTTTATGTTGGTTTGACACACAAAAAACATTGTATATTTATTTTACCAAAGATTAAAATAAATTACAAGAGATCTGTTATTTAGTTTTCAGAAGATAAATTTAGATTGACTTTCAGTTGAAATTTATGATTTATGAGCATGTAATGTGAAGATGTATGTTTTTAGAACCATTCCCCGTTGACCTGACCTCATGCTCACCCTATCAGTTATTGGTTTGTAACGGTGATTCAAGATAAAGTGAAAGAGATATGCACTTATCATTTTGTTCTTGGAAAGTTTAGACTGAGTGAAACTGTTATAGTTTAGGGTGGGGTCTGAAGATTCTTCTAACAACATATCTCCCACTGATCTGACCATGTACTTATCCTATCTGTTTCTTGGTTAGAGGTGTGAAAGTTTGGGGCATTAACCAATTAGCAAGCATTTCTTTGGAGTCAAAGAGTGTGAAGTAAAGTTGCTGTTAATGTGAAAGCATCACTGAATGGTCGAGTAGGAAATTGTGATTGGCTACAAGTGGCAAAGTGTTAGGCTGGAACATTTTAAGTATCAGTAGTTATCAGGTATTTGACTGCACAGTTATTGCTGTTCACTTCCAAAGAATTCTTTTAAAAAAAAAAGCTTTTTAAAGTTTTTGATACATATGTTATGAATGGTTTTGTTTTGTTTTGTTTTTCTTTTTTTTCAGGCATTTTGGAGGCATAATGATGACAGATGCTGTTTCAAACCTCACTCCAGACAAGAAACCAGGGCTGAGATATAGAGAGAAATCTTTGTTGGTAAGTTAAAGGATAGTAAAGCAAGTACTGAGGTTTAGAGAGAAGTCTTTGTTAGTAAATAGAGGATAATAAAGCAAGTACTGAGGTTTAGAGAGAAGTCTTTGTTGGTAAATTAGAGGATAATAAAGCAAGGATAGAGATTTAGAGAGAAATCTTTGTTGGCAAGTTAGAGGATAGTAAAGCAATACTGAGGTTTAGAGAGAAGTCTTTGTTGGTAAGTTAGAGGATAGTAAAGCAAGTTTGAGGTTCAGATAGAAGTCTTTGTTGGTAAGTTAGAGGATAGTGAAGCCAGGACTGAGATTTAGATAGAAGTCTTTGTTGGTAAGTTACTTAGAAGACAGTAAAGATAGGACTGAGATTTAGATAGAAGTCTTTGTTGGTAAGTAACTTAGAAGACAGTAAAGATAGGACTGAGATTTAGATAGAAGTCTTTGTTGGTAAGTTACTTAGAAGACAGTAAAGATAGGACTGAGATTTAAAGAGAAGTCTTTGTTGGTAAGTTAGAGTATAGTAAAACTAGGACTGAGATTTAGAGAGAAGCCTTTATTGGTGAGTTAGAGGATACTGAGATTTAGAGAATAGTCTTTGTTGGTAAGCAAGAACTGGAGTTTAAAGAGAAATCTTTTTAGGTTCTGCTAAATGTAAGTGACTCTAATAAATACTAAATTGCTGATTTATTCTACTGTTGCTCTTCCTTTTAAGTCTTGCATTTTTTAAATTCAATATTAAAGAACAGCACAGAATGATGGATAGTTTATTGTAGAGGGAGATATATATTCCAAAGACCCTTACATAAGCAAAAATCTTGTAAATCAGATAGGATTTTCACATTGAAATGTATATGTACATAATCTCTTTGTTAAAAATACAAGAGCACTTATATCTATACAGTATAACTAACAACTAAGAGAATGAAAATGCAAAAGCACTTAATATCTGTACAGTATAACTAACAACTAGGAGACTAAAAATGCAAAAGCACTTAATATCTGTACAGTATAACTAACAACTACGAGACTAAAAATGCAAGCTTCGGCATTGTTTGGATGATAAGTAATCATCTTGTTCTCTGATGTTGTCATTTTGAGTTTGGTGTACAAATAAAACAAAATGCCTAAATATTAGAGTGCATCATTTCAAATTTTTGTGATCAGAACTCACTGTAATTAGAAACAGAATTATCTCTCCTAGAACTTCAAATACATATAAAAACTTTAAATGCATGTTTACATGTATATAAATTGACTGCATTCTCTTAGAAAAAAAGAAATAAATCTTTTGCAGAAACAAATAGCACAGCCCAGTCTTGATGACAAGCTAACTGAATGTGAGGAAAAGCCATTACAGCAATCAGATTCTGAAACCGTTGAAGCTATTACTTCCATAGAGATATTCACAGACAGCCCCACCATTAGTGAGGTCACCACTGTCCAATCCGAAAGACCACCTAGACAAAATTTGATACTTGCCAAAGTTGATGTTAATGCTGGTCATGGTTCCATCACAGAGGTAAATCATTTTTGTACTTTGGAAAAGTTATTGAATAATGTATCTTCATTCAAAATTCATATATTTGAAGTATTGATATTAGAGGGTGTTGTTTGTTTTTTTTATTTCAAATATCTGTAATGGATTATCATGCAAAATGAAGCTTTGGCTGTACCCCTTTACTTTTTGTACTTAATGTTTGGAAAAATTATTGTATCATGTATTTTCATTTTGATCTAATTTTTCTGTAAACCCTTGCCAAATTCCATTTTTTAATAATTCAGTGTTCAAACATGATCACATTTTATAATTTTCTGAAAACACTTTTTGTTTTTGGGTGCATGTATTCACATATCTGAAATTGTGATTAGTTGCATATATATCATTGACTGATAGTCTGGAATAAAACCTACATCAGCAACCCATAAATAGACCTAATGAAAGAAGAAGCCCAAACAATTGTGTGATTAGCAGGTCACACATTTGTGTACTCATAACTCTTGATAGTTGTATGCTACATGATGTGTGTTCTTTTCATTTTCTCAAAAGTTATGGCATATACAGTTTTTAGTTATTTTATTAAAATAGTGCAATATCATCTTATAAAACATACTTAATGCAATTAAAATTCTTGCTTACAAAGAGGATAAAGTAATTGCTGAGTGAATTTAATGTCAATTTACTTACTTAATTTATGAAGAGTGCTTCTGGCCTAGGCCAATTTCACGCTTTTTGTATCACTGTGTTCAGAAACTGAAGGATCTTTAAGTTGGGTTGACATTAATGTTCCCTCTAATAATTTTCCTGTGTGTGTGGAACTGGCGGTTGTTTGAGCTTGCTATCAAAACTTGTGCACACAATGTTGAAACTGCTGCGCAGCATTTTCTAATGAGCCTACACACCTTAAGGACAATTAAATGTCACACAAACAGTAATTATCTTTTTTTTTTTTTTAAAGTAAATATATTTAATATATATTTCTGTCTTTCATGGTAGAATGTGTTTTGTGAAAAATCTTGTTCATTTTAATTAATTTTAATCCTGATTTCTAATGCATTCAAGTTTGTTTCGATCATCTAGTCTAAGGTACATAACTCTCAGTCACCTTATCCTTTTGGAAATAAGATCTGAGAATATGCTTTAAAAAATGTCATCATCAAAATTGCATGTTAATATTTATGGAAGGACATGTTCTTGTTAAAGTTGGATTGTGTTTGTGAGTAATTTATTTCAGTATATTCTTAAAAATAGGTGTCTATATTGGTAAGCATTGCACTTTTAAAATCATAAGTATTAATATTTGTATTGCTAAACATTTGCAAGTAGTGACTTTTAATGTCAAATGCAGTTATTTGCTAAAAATATTAAAATGCAGTTTCAATATTAATTATGCTTATGTATATATTTGAAGGAGTTTGTAACCTTTTTGAAAAGTATGAATTGATTTTCAGTACGTTTATTCCATATTTAAAAGATAAAAGTAATGTTCTCTCAAGACAGTTTTTTTTTCATAAGAAAGAATAATACATTTTGTATTATTATTTATTTAAATTGTTCACTTTTAATTCTATTTTATTTCTGTGTTTTACTTTTGTAAATACATTTATTTGTTTTGTGTGAATTCATTATTTTGTTTTGTTGTGTATTGTACATGTAAATATTGCCAGGCACATAAAAAGAGGTTTTATAAGAAAAAGTTTCTTATTGTTATTTTTGTAAATAATGCCAAAAATGTTAATAAACTTTAATAGTTCATTCTCTAAAATATTATACATGTTGAGAATCTGAAATTAGTATAATCTGATAGTGAAATGAATTATATAAGGTACTTACATGAAAAATTTATATTACTTTAATGGGAATAATTAAATAAATTTATTTAATGTACCTAGATGAGAATTTGGTATTAATATAACCCGATGATTTAATTAATTATTTAGATAAAGTTACAGCCTATATATTTTGACTGTTAAAAAGTGCATCAAAGATTATACATTTTGAGAATCTGACATTAGTATAATTTGATAAAATGAATTATCTAGGATACTTACATGAAAATTTATATTACTTTAACCAGAATAATTAAATAAATTTATTTAATGTACCTAAATGAGAATTTGATAATAACATAACCTGATTGTTAAATTAATTATTTAGATGAAATTACAGTTCATGTATATTGACTGTTGAAAAATGAAAGTGCATCAAAGATACTTTACTAAAAATTAAATAAGAAATGATGTTTCGTTGGTGCAGCTAGCGATGTAATACAGTGAAACCACACTAATTCAGACTCTTTCTCTCAAATACACACACACCTAGTCCAGATGTTCCATAATCTGAACATATGTTAGTTCAGACTGCATGGCTATTATATGTCTGTACCATAATGTGCATGTGGATCTCTTCCTCTAGAATCTGAGTTTGTAGATTTGTAATGACATTGAGACAGTAAGCATTGCTGTTGATAATTTGACATAAATAATTACTTTTTGTGCTTTCTGTAAAATGGAAAAGTGTTAAAAATGAATTCTCACTTATCCAGACAACCCTCCTCCTCCTCCATATAGTCCAGATTAGTGAAGTTTCACTGTATTTTAAAACCTGTTCTGACTACAGATTTTGTTGTCTAATGAACAAAGATTGATTAGCATTTATTGTATATTTGTTCAAAGCCTCTGGAAGCTTCCCTCTCCTGCTCCATCGGAAAGTCTCCAGTAATCCAGCTACCCACATCCCTTTCTCAGAATTTTTCTTCTTGTCCAGAAGAGGATGCTTCTGTTTGTTGTCTGCAACCAGACCATGATTCATTAGAGCCTTCTGGTATTTCCACATTGTTCTCAACTTGTTCAAATCACTCCATAGTGCTGTCAGAACAAGTTGAGAATAACATTTCTAATACCTGTGCCAGTATTCAGGTAGACCAGAACTTGATAGTGTCAGAATTTTCTAACTGCAAAATGAGAGAAGATGCAATGCAATCATGCTTCATTCCTGAAAAGGAGTGTTATCGATCAGAAGAAATCAGCACTCAGGAAGCATTTCAGTATATTTCTGAAGTACACTTATCAGCAGCAGATGACCACATGAACAGCTGTGTCTCCCAAAAGCAGAATTTCACAGAAAATACTGTAAACAGATCTGAAAATAAATCTTGCAACAAATGCAGCAAGAATACACCTGTCCATGCAACTAATCCATCTTCCCACCACATGGCAGAGTATTCAAAATCTTTAGCTGGCTATGACTCATATCAAGAGAAAATGACTCCCTCTAATTCTGCCAACATCGGAGAAACGTTTACAAATTCGGATGTTTTTCCTAACAGCACCGTTAGTCTGACAGATGTGACTTCATTTATCTCAGATGTTGAAACAGACAAAGAGAACAGTTTTAACAGCTCGGGGAACCTGAGGTTCACCACTGAAAGCCTTGGCTCTTGTGGTCCAGATACAGATCTTAGTTTTAACACCTCATTACCAACAGAACCTTCTCCGTATGGAATGAGACACAACAAGCAAAATGTACTGGATGAGTCCTTAGGATTTGCAATGTCATATGATACACATTTTAATCAGGGAGATTTGGGTTTAGAAACTTGCAAAGAGCTGGAATATGAAGCTGCCTTAGACTTGAATGAGACAGTATATTTTGATTTTTCAGAACAAATGGTCTCCTATTCTTTCTTATCCTCAAAGTCTTTGCTGGCAGGGCAGGCCCAGACCATTAATGTACCTGATATGTCAATAGAAATCAAGGATAACTCTTTACCTGATGATCATATTCCCACCCACACAAGAAACACGCTGAGGAATAAAGACTTAGAAATATTGGATGTCAGCATAAAAAATTGTTGTTTAGGCCCAAATAGTAACATGTTATTTCCACCTTCACACAAAGCAAACATGCTTGAAGCTGTGAAAACTGCAGACATAGCGACAGTTCCTGTTGAAATGAAAGATCTTCATTCTCCAGTGATACAATCTTTCAGAGAAGTAGACACGATGACATGTTTGGTCAGTGAAACAGACTCTGACACAGGGGTGCAGAGAGCTGTGATGTCAGAGGTTGCACTTTCCCCTCTGCTTCTACCTGTCAAGGAAACTGACACCATGACAGTGCCCATGGAGACAACTGACACTGCCACAGAAACGGACCTGGCAGAGCTCATGGACCACAGTGTTTTGGCCACCACTGACGTTCAAGACCATTCAACCATGACAGACCACAGTGGATGCATCAGTTCCTTCACCTCCATGACCCCACTCAAGGCTCTGGTCAAGAAAGGAAAAAGGTGATGTATATGTACCAAATGAAATGTTTTCAAAGAAGTAATGTATGCAGTCCAGTAGGGCTCTGATCGATCAGTCAATCTCGTGAGAATCGCCGTCAGTGTTAATTCATGTAAAAGATGGCATACGCGCAGTGCAATCTCGCGATCATGCACTAATATGGTTGAACTTGACACTAACAGTAAACATAAAACATCCCCTACCAAATACACCAAGCGCACTCCATTACTGACGGTTGATCGTTGTCATTGACATCCAAAGCCACTGAGTATTAGTTTAGTAAACATACTTTTAATTGTTTCAAACTTTACATTATCACGTGATTCAGTTGTTTTTTTATTCTGTAGTTAATTAATTCATTCCGTTTCTGACAGTAAGTGATTTACATAAGTATCACAGTCTCACTTTTGTCAATAGTCATTGTGCTATTTCAGGGTGTAGTTTATTACGATGTTGATCAGCTGGCATTTACTGCCTGGTGTCACTGCTGGGCAGGATACATATACATGTACCACTGTGGGTAGGAAATGGGGATAGGATTGACCAGATCACAGTGGGCCAACTTCGACAAAGAAATCGCGAGAATTGTGGCGACTCATTACCATGAGAATCGATCAGTAAAACTGACGGCGATCAAAGCCCTACAGTCCAGATAACCTCTATATGTAAAAAGGCAATGCAGATGGTCTAGATAACCTGTTTGTTAAAAGATAATAGGTGTAGTCATGTTTTGTGTTAACATTTCAAAGTAGGAAATGAAATTAAATTAGCCAATTTTGCATTATAGCTTTAGAATACTTGTCACTGTCTTTCTTCCGAAGATAATTAGCTTCATTAGCACAAAAATTTCTCATTTTCCATGACTGCCATTTTCACTGATGTTGCTTGTGTACAATTTAAGTTTTGCTGTGTTTAATTTGCACAGAATTTTTTAATATTGTTTTTGTTTTTTAATTTATTTTTTTTTATTTCTGTAATCGATATATAACCATTTATGAAATTTAATGACTTAAGTTGTACATAAAATATTTTAAAAGTTAGCAAGTATACCTAAAATGTTCTATACTAAATGTAAAACAACCTAAGAAGTTAATCCTAAACTAAATTCAGTTTTATATTTATTTTTTTTAATTTTGTTAGCCTCTTTTAGATAGTAGAGCTCTCTGATTGAAACAATATACGTTGGACCTTTTTTTACTTGTGTTATTTAAAAAAAATATCTCTTTTTCCTCTTGCAATAAATGGCAGCCTAGCAGATTCTTGTAGTATAAAGAAGCCCATTAGACACAAGAAGTACCTTTATTGTTGTTATAGCATTCTATAAAATTCTAGCTTCATTTAGCAATGGATAATTAATTTGATTAAATGTTTTTTGCAGTTATTAGCTGAGTAGTTTCACCTTATCTTTTTTCACCTAGATTTACAACAGATGATATTAGGAAGCAGCATCCACGAGCTCTCGCCAATCATTTGGACACATTAGTGGTTTGCAATGCTCGCCTGGAAACTGAAATACTCTCCCTTAAAGAAGAATGCGCTCAACTGCGTAAAGCTCTGCGAGAGGCTAAGGTTACTCTAGCTGCTCAGGAAGAGTTACAAGCAAAAGTTGAGAAGCAAAAGCAACAGATTTTGATAGATAGTGAGGTATGCATTTCTTTTAAAATAAGTATAATCTGTACTTATATATATATATATATAATGAGGAGTCTTTGCTTGTGATAATTACTGCATATTTCTTTTCTATTTTTATTTCATCTCATGACTCAAGAGTTTGTTGCAGTCCTGCTCTAAATGCATAATTAAAATATAAAATAAATATTTGTTTCCATGTTTGGTATTAGTACTTTCTTCCAGTGGCAGTTAAATTTTATAAACTGATATGATGAGAACAGCAAGCCAAATTCTTATTTTGAGATCTTTAAGCACTAAAATCAGAAATCTTGAAGATGCTTGATCCCCCACCCCAGTCTTCTAGATCTGACAATTTATCTGAAGAATAGAGTACTTTGCTTGCCAATTATTTGTATAGTAAGAGGAGGAGACACTTAAATAAAAATATCCATAAGTTGTTGATCATTTAGATTTCTTAATCATTAATACTGAACCTGTTGATTCAACATTGTATTTACAACATCACTAGCATTTTATTATATGATTTTTTTTTTAATTTCTACATTAAAGACGTTGTTAGGCTGTCAGAACTGTTATTACTGCAGTCATTAAAGGTTCATTAATACTGTTTTCAATTTTCTTGATCAGAAATCACACCAGACTCTTGAGTAGTTTATACAGATGGTCTAAGCTCTAATTGTGCAGTGTTCAGAGTGCATGAAGCAGTCTTTACTGCTCTTGTTACTTATTGTTGTATATCAGTATACAAATTTTTTATAATAAGATTCATTCTCCCCAAAATCAAAAAACTCAAGAAAAATATTCGATGTTCATTATTTGTTTTAAATTATGATATGAGTTATTTATTTTACTCAGTGTGAGTGGCAGGACATTGTAGTAATATTTTGTTAAATAAATAATTTTTAAAATCTAATTTCTATTAAAACAGTAACTTGTAAGTTATCTGAAAGGTGAAATTAAAATATTTTGTATATCTGTTCACTTATCTGAACAATGGAGTCTTCATCCCTTCATTTATCTCCATTTTTGGGGTAATTTAATTGTGAACAGAGCTTTTTAACAACCATATAATTATTTATATTTTTGCATTTTATTTAATGTTTATTATATGCTTTTTTGTGTATATATGTATTTGGATAGCATCAGCTCATGCAAAGCAGAGAGAATTTAGAACGTCTGGCAGAAGAACGGCTAGTGCGCATCAAAACTCTGGAAGAGGAAACAAATGAGTTGAAGCAAGCTTCAGCAGATATGAGGAACCAGCATGCCAGAGACATGGAAGACTTGCAGGAGAAATGCCATGCATTAGAGCGAGCTGTCACCGAAGCTAATGAACAACACCTGGATGAGGTATCATTTTTATATAACTGAGAAATACTAATGGGGATTATTTTGATGGATTTCCATGTTGTATATTCTAACTGGTTTTTTGCTTGTACATCTATTTTTTCTTTGTTTGTTTGTTATTTTTGGGGTGTGTATGTAAAATATGTGCTTTAATTGCCTGAGTTTTTTCTTGTTTTAATCTTTTGTACTAATGTGAATTTGTTGTTTACTTGTTGCCAAGTTATCCTGTGTCTTTGGTCAGATTATATTCCTACTGTTAAAAATTGTGTAATTTCAATACCAGATATCAAAACTAAAGGCTGTGCATGGTGCCGTTAGCTACAAATATCAGTTTGAGTGTGCTCAGCGAACGGTGAGGAAACAAGAAGTGGAGCTTGAAGAGTTACGCAGCCTGTTTGTTGATCTTCAGACTACTGTAATGCAACAGGTATAGTGTTTTTTTAAAATTTTTTTCTCATCTGTCATTTTCCATTTTTTTGTATTTTTATGTGCTATAGAAGTTAATACGTTACAAGCAATTTTATGTGACATATACCCATATGCATTACTCCAGAATTCCAATATTTCATGAAAAATTACAAAACAAAACATTGATTACTTTTAACAGTGAAAAAAGCCAATAGTGTACTTTGAATTTATTCACTTATCTTACTTGTTTATTATTTCTGACATAACACATCTGATGGCTTTGTGGTTGATATTTAAATGTTTTATATGCCCTGGTTTAAAAAAAAGAAAAAATGGCATGTTACATAGAACCTAATGCTTTCTGCTGTCTTACAGGAGAAAGTTCACTCAGCATTCCAGGAAGTTCACACAAAAGTGATGCATCTGGCTAGAGAAAACACAGAGCTACGAGAAAAACTTATCAAGGAGGTGTGTTGAAATACACATGTACATACATACATACACTCAAGCTTGCTATTGTTAATGTAAATACACTCACATATATCACATGCTTACAAAGTTACATATTGTGACAGGTATTTTCAATGTATGAAGTGCCCCTTAACTTTGAGGATTACATTACCTATTATAATAGATTATTATAGATAATTATCTATAATATAATACACTTTTTAATGAATACAGGGTTTAAAATAGGGAGGCCCCTCTGCATTCCTCCATACCCAATGCTAATCATCGTATTTCAGTATATACTTAGAATTAACATTGATCTGACATATTCTCCCCCATCCCATACTCGTGGATGAACATCAACATTCAGAGGTACTCTTTTATGTCTGACTTCATTATTACATAATGCCAGCACCACCATGAATTAACCTTCTCTCCAAATAAATATAGCCAGGAAATAGTGGATGAATAATAGAAGAAATAAAAAAATTATTACAACAGCATAAATTTACCACATACACAACATACAGCATTGAATCAAAATATAGACATACAAAAAGATAAAATCAAGATTCAATAATGCTCAGCTTGCTGTGCTTACTTTAGGAATAGAATTCAGTTGTGACAGTCAAATAACTAAACTAGTTCTCAAGTTCTTGATGAGTTTATTTCAATGTCCACTAAATAATGTTCTTGTAATATTGTTACTACTGTTAAGAGGCAATTAACATCATAGCAGAGGGAAAAGATAAACAGATAATGAAAATATGTACTTAACCGTAAGTTTGCAGAATTGTCTTCTTTTGCCACTCCGCCAGGAGTAGGAATGACATCAGAGATGATAGTTCAAGTTGTTCACTCGCCATGTGTTCTCGTCAGAGCTGAGCCAGGAGGTGACCTTGGGTCACTGAAACAGGTAGGCAGAAGAATGGATCTCAAAAGCCAAGCGAGGCCACAAACAACAACAAAGAAAGCGCTGTCGATGTTTCTCTGGATCAATATCACTGTTTCATTTGATCGAGCTCTCATTATTTATCCCTCCCATTAAACAGCTCAACACATTTATTCTAGTAATTACATAATTCTATTACTCAACTCTCCCAGCCTTATCTGATCAACTTTATTGTGGGTAAATCAATGAAACCATGCTACACACTTCCCCTGCAAATTAAATAATATATATTATATATTATAAATTATATATATATCAATAGGCAAAATAGTTACAATTAATAAGCGTATTGTTCTTTACAAAATTAGATTGGTATACATAATCTCCTTACAAGGATTATAAATACTTCATACAAATAATCATATTCAACAATTATAGCATTCTTCACAAAGACAGACTATGCTACGAAATCTCCAGATCATAAAAACAACATTCTACAAATCTAACTTTGCCAAGCTAAGGCATGCTATAAAGCATCAAACAGTGACAACATTTCACTTACAAAACATATTTTATAACCATTCACATCACACTCTGTACTGAATCAAAAATTTAACATGAGTAAACTCTTCAGGGTTATTATATATCACACACAATTATACATATGGAAAAATTAAATTAACTACTGGCTGAAAGGGAAGTCATGAAAATGTACAAGTCTGAAATTTGTAACTTTGAATTTACTCACAGATACCAGCTTTAACTGCATACACCTTCAAAGGGGACTGCAATGTGTCCACACACAAAGATGAAAGATTGCAAAGTGATTTAGAAAACTTAAACATATTTTTGAAAGTTCGATTTTGCCATCTATAGTTTAGCTTTTCCCATTGATTAATTTCAGTGTTGACCAGTACTTAGCCATTGATCCAGCATGATTCATACCTTAGTTGGCATCTCTATCTGTCAGCTATTAATTACCAATCAGTTGTCACTCAGCTAGCAGCCATGGGTAGATAGATGCATCTATTTTGGGAAGTGCTGGCCACAGAAATTCTGAGTGATAGATACTAATCCTTTTAGTGCAAAACACTACTTTCTGTGTCTGTTCCCCTCTACTCAAAAGTTAGGAGAAACAATCTACACTGACTCTCACTGGTATTGCACATAACGCGCAGAGCATAACATCTGCTTTAAACAGAGCTAACTTATAAATTTGTGCTAAAAGCAAGAAAATTGCGCTCTATTTTATGCACATAAAAGTTCATATAATAAAAAGTGACAAATATGGGGAAATGGTCAAAATATTTGTCACATATGCATTCCTACATATACAACCATGCACACTGGAAAGATATAGAACTGTTTAACGGACAAATTTGTCCTGAGGTGCATGATACTTATTCTTTGTATCTGCTGACAGAGGGTTGTGTATTTTGAAGTATAGTATGGTTCTGAAGGGTATACTTGAAATATAACTGACCAAACTTTGCTGTGGAAGGACGTGGTTTAATTGAATAGAGGGGATGCTGAAAAGTTTGGTTACTTTTATTGAATTTGACCTTTGAATTTTCACACAAAAGTTGTGATCTGGGGTTCACATTGAACCGCAATTCACAAATTATTAATAGTTCACAAATTATTAATTTCTCAGTTTCATATGTGATGAGAATATATACTATCTTGACTGGCAATTATTTGGTGGAGTTTATGTTTGCTGTTTTCTGTCTGAATTTATTTCTTGTACCTGTTGCCTCAGTTGTTATGTTTTTTTTTTGTTTTTTTTTTTCGGGGTGTGTGTCTTATACCTCAGGCTTACTTTTTAATTATTTTGGTTTTATTGGACTGCTTCATATTACTTGTTAGTATTATTTATCGTTCTTTGAGTTTATATCTTTGTTTCCTCTAATGTTGGATGATTTAGTCCGCTCATGAGCTTTTAAAAGAAAATTCTTGACAACAAAATTATTTCCTTGTATTATTTTTTAAAACATGATTTTATTCCACTTTTTATTTTATTTTCTCTTCAGATATTAAAATTAAATCATATACCTTCATATATTTTTATTTGGGCAGTATTGTTAGAAATCATATCACATCATATAAATCATATATCTAATTTGGGCTGTATTGTTAGAAAGTTATTCCCCTTGAATTTTTTTATTTAGAAAGTGGATTCCATTGCACTACATAGCATATTTATTTCCTAAGGATAATGAAGGTAAATCTAGTATAGGGCACTTAGGTGAAAGGGTTCCAATTTGTAAAAGAATGCAATGGGAATAACTTCTGTACTGTATTGCCTCAGTGACATGTCCTGTCTTTGTTGTATTGGCATGCAGTGTCTGCGTCAGAAGAGAGAGATTTCATTGCTAGAGCAGCAGAATAGTACTTTGCTGTCAGACACTCATCAGTGGAGAAAGCAGCTTTCAATTAGCAATGATAACTTAATTCAGGTATAAGAAAAAACAATTTTCTGTATTTTAAATAATGAAATTACACATTTTTGCATTTCTAAACCTGTAGGTAGATAATCCATTTCTTGTAATTTTTTATTAGTTTAACTTTTCTAAGGCACGTACTGATGGGATTGGTTCCTTCTGTTCCCTTCCTTGACCTGTCCCAGCTGTGGCTACCAAGATATCTTGCACAAAGAGTGAGGCAGGAATGTCCCAGCTGTGGCTACCAAGATGTCTTGCACAAAGAGTGAGGTAGAATGTCCCAGCTGTGACTACCAAGATGTCTTGCACAAAGAATGAGGTAGAATGTCCCAGCTGTGGCTACCAAGATATCTTGCACAAAGAGTGAGACAGAATGTCTAGTTAATAGAGGCTTCTAGCTTTGTCTCCACTGGTGTTGTACATCTCCATCAATATTGTTGGCCTCGCTGGTAATGCACTTCACCAATAGTATTATGCTTCTCCAATGGTGAATATCTCATTTGGTATTGTACATGAAGCCTTGGAAATCACAGCTTGGATTTTGTAAGGATGGTAAGAAATCCCATCAGTATGGATACTTCACATAAATGTTGAAAAAAGGAAAAATAATTTTTAAAAGTATTTATCAACAAAATTTAGTGTCATTACCCATAACTCGTGTGTACATGCATGCATGCAAATCTGTGTGAGAGAGAGAGGACTTTTATGATTGTTTCAGCATAGAACTTTAGACATTCTTTGATTGCGCAAGAATACAATGTTGTAATAGACATATATGCTGCCAGATTTTTACTTGTAACTATAATTTTTTTTTAATGTAAAGTATCTTTGTTTAAATGATTAAATAATTTATTTCATTTTAGGTATATGGTGACGAGAATTGTTAAAGCCAAGGGATCAATAATGGCCTTGTAAAAGAAATATTTTCAGCATCTTTAAATTGATCTCTTTTATAAATTTTTATTTCTTGCGAATCCTCTTGGTCATACTTCTATGATTGGTTGAACAATTCATAATCACAGTAAATACTCCACAAGTTCTTGAGATCTTAATTTGCATATTTGCAATTATTTCACCTTGGCACTGCTTTGATCTCACAAATTGCAGGTTTTCTACTTTGGAAAACAATAGCATTTAGTGGATTGGCTTCTGGTAAGGCAACTTGTATATGGCCACTTAACATTTGTCTCTTTTAGTGCAGTCAAAGACTTGTGTTCCTTTTTCAGTGTGTAGCCATCAACACTGCCTTTTTTGTAAATTAAGAACTAATAAATAATTCGAAGAGTTTCAGCATCTTGATGGCAATATAAAGCTAATGAACTAACCACACAATTACTGATTTTTTTTCTCTGCCATCAGATGACTTTACAGATGTCAAGCAGAGTTGGTAGAGCTATCAAAAATAAAATGAATAAAATTAAAGATGGGCTTAGTTGCACAGTTGTGTATTAGAGCATCGGCTCTGCATTGATATTATTTCAGGTGTTTTGTGGGCATATTTCGGGAAAATAATATAAAGTTGTAAAATATTACAGTATCACTTGTGCTAGTGAATGTATTACAATTCTTAAAATCAGGCCAGGGTGTATGTTGTATGCAGCTGACAACTTGAAGATGTGTAGTTTAGGGGCATCTGGCATCCACAATCATCATATTTAATTATTGTAGCTGTGCATTATAGTGTATACTTATTTAGAGATTGTAAAATTAATCTTTTAAACCCATAGTACAAATATTTTTTTATCTTGGGTTGTTTTTTTTAACAAAAAAAAATGATGAATTTGAATTTAGTTAGAATCTTCTTTTAAATAATAATAAAAATGATCTCTCCATTTCATTTTGTGAGTGACAGCTAAATTAACATGTTATATGACTGCTTTTCATTTTGTCCTATTCTCCTCCAAGCTTGAGAAGCTTCACTCAAGTTCTACCATTGATGTACTGATTGCAACTGACCAGGCCTTACAGTACAGCACAGAACTCTTTCATGCCAACAAAAGTAAGTTCTTTTGAGTTCAGAAAATTGTACATATTTGCCACCATTTGTTAATCAAGCAGCCTGGAGATACATTGAACCCTTGCCAATCCAGACTGTGATGAGGGGGGTATCAGGTTAAGAATATGGATTTATGAGGTATATTAATAGGAAACCACAAAAATTATTCATTTGAGGTCATATTATTAAGGGTGATATATATACCTTAACGAATGTTGATAGCTGACTGATGGATAAGCAGAAGAGATATTCTTGCAAGCCCTCCAGTGGTGTTATTTTACCAGCAGTCTGTCAGAACCATGAGACCTTTCAGATTTCATGATATTCAAATTCAAATTGGTAGGGTCTGAATTACCAAGATTCTACAATTGTGAATTTTTGACTGGGAGATGGGCAAGATGTTAATTCTCCACTACCCTGAGCCACCCGTAACTTTAATCTAATCCCCAAAACACACCTTCTGGCTGGACACACTTTAGAAAAATGAAAGATAGATAATGTTAGAAATGAAGAGTGATAGTTCTAGAAGATAGCTCGAGTCCCCTGATACATACAGCCAGGATAGTAAATAAATACAGGTGACAGACTACAATATATAACGTGTAAGTGAGTCACATTAAGATGTGTGGTCTATGTATCAATAAATAATGTATTCAACAAGAAATAATATAAGATACATGGTTACATATAGAAAATAGCTCAACAGTTACAATTAGAGTTTATCAATGTTAATATTGCATAATCAATACCATACAATGTTGTAAGAGAATGTTCATTTTGAGTCCTATGACACTAGTAGTTATTGAGTTCGTTTTTTATGTGCAAACTGTAAATGAGTTTATAAAAGAACACTGAATGTTTTCTGAGTGAATGCTAAAAGTACTTTGGTAGACTTTGTCCACATCTTGATTGAAGCTGTTCAGCTTTTTGGTTTTATAGTCACTTAGCTTTTTGTTCCCTAACATTGTGGGATCACAATGTCACATATATGTATATACAATCGTGTATGAGATCTGTGGAACTGTGTCTCTGGCCCATGGTCATTCCATTCTGGTGTTGCTTCACAGCTCAGCGCTCATCAAAGATAAAATGCCAATCTGCCAGTAAAATACACAGAGGCTAAGAAATCATCTTCATTGTTCTCTGTCAGAACACACTTACATGTTCATCATACATTTAAATATCATAATGAAATATAATAATATGAATTATAGTTAATGTCAAGAGATAAACCTGAGCATATTAATAGTTAGGCAAGCAAAACCACATAACTTCCGCAGTAATATATACAGAGGATGAATTCCTTCTGTGTGGATAATCAGCGATAAGGTTAGTAGTATGAATATATTTTGTTAACACCCTGGAAGCCAAAATACATGTTGTCTTAGCAGTCAGCTGCATTCAACTAATAATTTATAGATGCATTTCTGGTACATTTTTTTTATGTGACTAAGCTGCTCTTTGATTGGTTAGTTTAGTGAGTTGTCTGGAACATTCAGGTATGTTTCCAGCCTTTGCATAGGGGTCAGCCTTTTTAGAAGGTAGGTTTATGTGTCATCTATTTTTAGAGGAGGGCTACATAAGCTGTCATGCGACACACTGTACCTGCCTTTACTAATTTATTCTCTAACTTTCATAATGACCTTCAAGGTCAACATTTGTTAAAGTCAAATTTTGAAAATTTATTTTTAAAACAGTGATTGTATTTCCAGATCAGATATATCACTATCAGTTAATGCAGTGATATAAATCATTCTCATTAGCAAGCTAAAGCTGTACAGTGTTTTTTACAAATAAAAACCATTCTAATTAACAAGATACTTCTATTTTATGGCTGTTTTAAACAGGATGTTTTATTTAATACAACTGTAGGTGTGTATACAATTCTCATTAACAAGATACATCTATTTTGTGGTTGTTTGCTGTAAACAGAATGTTTTATTTCATACTGCTATACAGTGTGTATGCAGTAAAAACCATTCTCATTAACAAGATACTTATTTTGTGGTTGTTGTAAACAAGATGTTTTATTTCATGTACAGTGTGTATACAATTCTCATTAATAAAATATATCTATTTTGTGGTTGGTTGTTGTAAACAGGATGTTTTATTTTATACAGCTGTCCAGGAGATGCTTCAGTCCAAAGAAATACTTACCAGACAGGTCAGTGAGCTTCAAGAAGAGCTGAGTCATGTTCGGAGCAAGTATGCATGTGTGATTGATTCACTTGAGCAGACACAGAAGCAGCTTCAAAAAAGAGATACCATGTAAGTATATATATAGAAAGTAGAAATATTTGCAAGTTCTATCGTCTATTTTCCATCCTGTGTAGTCTAGTGCTCACCCAGCCAGCATATCTCCCATTCTTTGTTGTTTATTCTGCCTGCAAATCTCCTTACTTTGTCGTCATGACTGGGAGGTCTTGTTTAACTGCTCTGATTGTCTCTCTCTGTCGAGTGAGTGGGCAGCTCGTGACATATGCCAGCAAAATGTCGATTTTACAAAAAAACACAAGATAGACACCATTGATGTTTGGATGGGGCCTGATTTATTGTCATGCAAAGGAATGTTTTATTGGCTGTGCATGCTAGTGTGCAAATATGATGGTAAAGAGTATTGGACGAAAGAAACGAAACAATACAAATACGAACTCTTTTGCCCCTCTAAAATACTGTGAATAACGAGTTTTAGAAAGTGTGAATTAGGTTTTATTAACTTAATGGGGCATTTCTCTTTCACACATTGGTTAAATCAGTCATACACCTTTCCAATGTCCTACACTCTAGGATAGGGGGAATGAAAATGATGAAATTCAAAATAGTGAAAATAAAAGTAAGTACAAAACTCTTATGCGGTAAATTGCACCACTAACGTGAAAAACAATTCATACACAAATAGGCATGGATTTACCACCATATTCAAGTTCGTATTACATATATATAATAATAACATAGATATCTGTCCGATAAGAATATGATTAAATGTTCTTATTCTTAAATCTGCTACAAAGTTCTATGTGTTCTTTTGCTTTTACAACTACTCACTTAGTACTGTCAATGTCGAAGAGAGGTGATGTTTGATTCCTATTACAAGTTGAAGCCTTGTTTTGGCTCTCTAACCAAAGCTTAAAATTAAAAGATAACCTTTGAAACTTCTGAAGAAAAGAAAACATATCTGCAAGATAGACTTACTTCAAACTGTCCTGGTTGTTAGACATTTGTTGAGCATAATTGATACGAGTCTTAATTTTTTTTCTAGGTGTGAAAAAATGAGACAGGACAGCATTAAATTCAAGGCCTTTTACCAGGAAAAGTTAGAAAAGTAAGTTCAGATTCTTTTTGCTTTTACATTAAATTGTTAAGCATGCCATTTATGATAAAGAAAAAAATAGTGTGTGTATGTGTGTATATATATATATAGAGAGAGAGAGAGAGCTAGAGAGAGACACCACACACAACACAGAACAGATCACTTGTTCACTTGTGGTGGTTTTTTTAGTGAATTGGGCTACCAATGCTTGAGTGCCACGGGCATACATACACTCAACACTTAAAATATTTTTCAACAAGCCTGAACACACTCTAAAATTCAACCGGCCTTGTCACACAGTTTGTCAGGCTCGCAAGCCACACCTGCCCACCAGCAATTCATCTACAGTGCTAAGCCAGCTCACTTTGGTTGATTCTGCCAGTAGTTTAGTACAGCAATGCTTCAGCACCATACAGGCATGCATTTATCAATCCTAATAGGAACACAGAACTCAGACACCAACCAGACATATTCATCACTAAGCTGCCAACTCGGTATCTCGATGGCAGCAAACAGCTACAACATTGTCACATCAAAACCCCACAAGCACTAAGGCTGGCAGGTCTAAAACTACTTCTGTCTTACGATTGTGTCACAATAAAATAATAAAAATTTTAAAATTGCTAAAGTACTGGAAAACTACAGAAACTGGCAGGAGTGGCTCTGAAAGACTCTCCCCAAAAAGAAGACAGCCACTGCACTATGTCATCTTTCCTCTTTCTCCTGCAACACCCAGCCACCAGCCCACTTGGAGTCAAGTGAGAGACGAAAGGTCTGACAGAATAATGCCAAAACTAAGAACATCGATTGAAGACAAAAGGTCTAATGCAGTTTCTTGTGGGACAGAAGTCAGTGAGAGAATAAAGAGAGAGGGATCCATCAGTGCTCAGTTAAGAAGTGACCTTCATTTGTAGCAAAACATTAACACAAAAGAAAAGAAAAAGAAAAGATACTGATTTATCATATGTTGTAAGTGAAAATCTATAAATTGGGCATTCGAGTGAACATCAACTGATGTTTGATATTGATAGATTCAAAGGTATTTCCCTGCTTCAGTAGTTCATTTTGCATTAATAAGTTTATATAATTAAAGTTATATTGCCTATATTTGTTAAAGTATCCATTTTCACTTTGTAAACAAAAATTCCCAGTACACTTATATATCTGGTGATAAACACTAGTGTCACTCTATATAAAATTATAGTGAATGTGGCTGTTAAGTAGTGATGGGTGTGGGGGGGGTAGGGCAATCAGACAACGTGTGGCTATCATTTATTGTAGGTGTTAGCAATTGATGGGTGGGGAGCAATCAGATACGGTGTGGTTATAGATGTTAGCAATTGGCGGATGGGGAGCAATCAGACAAGGTGTGGCTGTCAGTAATTGTAGATGTTAGGAATGGATGGGGAGTAATCAGAGACAGGGTGTGACCGTCAGTAATTGTAGATGTTAGGAATGGATGGGGAGTAATCAGAGACAAGGTGTGATCGTCAGTGGTTGTGGATGTTAGGAATTTATGGGTGGGGAGCAATCAGAGACAGGTGTGACATTTTGTGACTGAAGATGTTAGGAAAAGTAATGGGTGACTTTTAGTGACTATAGATGTTATGTTAATAATCATAGACAGTGTGTGGCTTTTACTGATTAGTCAAGAAGAGATAGGTAGAAAGTAATCATAGATGTGACTGCACATGTTAAGGATGGCTGGATATGAAGTAATAATAGAAAAGGTGTGGCTTTCAGTGACTGTGACTGATAGTGAGTTCAAAGTTGTAAGTATCCACTACTTTATTAGTGTGGTCATAATGCCCATCATTGTAGCAGTTGTTATTTTGGTCTTAATGTCTACTCATTTTCTGTCACCGATTTTAGTCTGGAGCTTGGCATTGATAACCTTCAGAAAACACTGGATTATAGAGAGCTGGATATTGACAATTTGGAGAAAGACTTGTATGAATGCCGCAACATCATTGTGGAGCAGCGCTACAAGATTGATGGGATGGAGACAAAACTGCGAGAGGCTCAGGCTGTGGCAGATCAAAATGCTTTTGAGAGAAAAGAAGATGTTGAGGTAATAGAAAGCTTTGTATATGAAGATTAGTGTTTCTGAACATATTCCAGATTTATTTCAATAAACATTGAAACCTTCATTACTACCCTTAGGGTGGGAAAAGATGGGCAGGTGAGGTGATCAGTTGAATGAGCAATAGAAATGTGGTCAAAGACATGAAAAATATGGAGAGAAAAAATTGACAGATTTAATTAGCAAAGCTGAAGCAAATAATGTATGGAATTATTACTATAAAACAGCAAGATAGTTACTCTTACTGCCTGGATCTTTCTCTCAGTGGAAGAAGCCGTTTGCAGCGACCATGTTGAAGTTAATTTAGTTATTTAGGATTTAGTTGATTGAGTGCTCCATCATAGGCTTAGCCTCAGTTTGTATGTGTCATTAAGATGTCCATCCGAACCATATCTGTACATCGGTTAATTAATTTAGTCTTGATCTATATTCAGTGTTGTACAGGTGTTTTAACCCTTGCTACTGTTTTACTGAAGTTTCAGTTACATTTACAGCAGAACTTCATAAACTTTTTACCTTTGATAGTATAAATTTACAGCCTATCACTGATATTCTTGCTCCAACATTTATCTTTATGTAGATAACTCATCATGGACAGACATTCTTAATCAAGCATTTACTTATAGGTAACTCATTATATTGACAGACATTCTTACTCCATGTTTATCTTTATGTAGGTAACTCATCATGGACAGATATTCCTACTCCAGCATTTATCTTTATGTAGGTAACTCAGCATGGACAGGAAATGTTGCTCCAGCATTTATCGTTATATAGGTAACTCATCAATGACAGACCTTACATAAAATGCCTGCAAAATTAGTTCCATCCCTTTCGCTAAGTACTACCTAAAATATGCTTTTTTTTTACTGATATTGTCTTCAGTATTTAAAGGAAACCAATGCTTTTTTGGAAGCTGAGCGTTCTGTGTATATGGAAAGTTTACGTGATCTACAAGAGAAGCTGAAAGTAGCCTTCCAGGAGAACACTCAGAATCAGGAACTGGCCAAAGAATCTAAGAAAATTGCTTTGCAGTTCAAAGAAGAAAAAGAAAATCTTATGTGAGCAAATGTCACTATTACTTCTTTTTTTATATTCATTACATCTCCCTATTTAAGTTAAACTAATAATTATATTTTCTTGCCTTCATACTAAAGTCCAGATTTACTTTAACAGAGCATCATTGTTCTTTTTTGTGTGCTTTTTTGAAAATGTTAATCGATGAGTTAGCTTGAGGTCCTAGACAGTAATTTTTATTCGTTTAAAATGGGAAATAGTTAGACGTAATTACAGATAAATCTGAGTCAAATTATTTTATGCATGCAGTTTACATAGTAAATACTTTGAACCAATTAATATTAACTTTGGTAAAAATGGAATTTTGACAATAAGGTCAAAGTTTGCTCATTTTTTTTTTATCAAACTGAACAGGGTCTTTTTAAGTGTGATCCTAATGTAAATATTGGAAATTTTCTTTTCTACAAATATCCCCATACTAATTCCAATCCAGTGGAATTTAAATTTTAAAGGCAATTAAAAAATATCTATACTGTCAGTAGATACTTAGTCTTTGTAAGTATCTTTGTCACCTTTGATGAAAAATTCATCTGTCTTGGGTTTTGGTAACTGTACATCAACTAGGTCCCAGTTGACAGCCTTGCAGAAGCATATGGATCAGATGTCCAGTAGTCTAGCATCAGAAGAGGCAAAGCATGGCAAAGCAACTTTGACTGCCCTGCGTGCCAGCAAGCACCTGCTAGAGAACATGCAGGCGATGCTATGCAGCCTGAAGAAAAAAACTGGACTTGAGGTACTCCTTCTTGCCATCACCTGGAGGTTTTGTGAGAATGCAGATTTAAATCTCTTTCACAAATGCTCCTGAATCATATATAGATTTTTACTTCAAAGTAAAGTAATATTTTCCAGACTTCTAAAAGAGCTTACACACAACTTGAGTATATCAGCCTCATAGGACCTCAACTAGGCTCCAGATGAGAATAATGAAAGTAGAGTGTTAACTCAGTTGTCCAACCCTTTGCTGGGAGTCGAAACCACAGTATGTCATCTTGCTTAGTAAGTCTGTGGTCTTTGAACTTGCTAGACTGTGCACTTTCAGGTATTTCTAAAGGGTATCAGCTTCTGTTGACATTTTTTTTTTTAATTGCTGTTGGTTCATTATCATTCCAGTTGTCCTTTTATCAATCCTTGGATTACTATAAAATACAATTTGTGCATACTGTTTACATTGCTGATATCCTTATCGTTGTTCTCCGTGTTTTTGAATATATATAAGGTTTTATCTGATTTGATGTGTTATACTTGCTGGACTAAATTACTTTGATCCCACTCCTTCAGTCCTTGTGTTTAGCATTTGGGTTTTAAAACTGGAAAAGTATGTCTTGTGAATTCTGATTAGCTCATAAAAATTTGGGTAACCCCTTATCTAGTATCAGTAGCTTGACTATTAATCATGGCCAGAACAGTCGGATGTTTGCCTTTAGATACAGGCAAGTGGCATCTATTCAAACAGACAAAATTTAAACAGATAGACCATCATTGATCCTGATCAGACATTTTTATACATCCTACATAATCTATTCAAATCTGCTAGAGATACCCTACATCTGGGAACCCCTCACACCAAGTTGTCTAATGAAATTGAGTGCTCTGGCTGAATGCTGTATGTTTGCACATAATACTTACTAGTAAGTAGGGCAGGCAGCCCCTACTTTTAGCCTCTGTTTCTACATCTTTGAGTTCATTGATCTTTCTGCCACACTGGAGGAGTTAGGGGAATCTAGAAAAGCAGGGTGGTGTTTACTCTCTATGGACCTTTCCTCGTTTGCCTATATTACAATGGTTGGAAGAATCTTGACCAGTTTCCACAGAGGTATAACAACCACTTCATTTAGTATTTACATAAAGTTTAGTTTTGTCTCTGAAATGTTTGAAATAAAATCTGAATTAAACCATACAAGTTGATGTTAAAAAGAAAAATTTTACCCTATGAGTTATAGAAAATATATTAATATGCATTTTTCTCCACATCGTATTTGCTGTTACCTAAGAAATGGACAACTCTGAATAAACACTCTACTTTTGTTGTCTCTTGTGATCCACTTGAGCCATCTTCTACTGCATGTGCACCAGGTTGTAATAGTCTTTTTCATTTGTACTTATCATGGTACTTCATTAGTACTGTGTGAATGCAACACATTTCATGGACCTGTCATTATCTTCTAAAGCTCGTTTCTGTATTGAAAAATATGAAATACTCTCTAATATTTAATTTCCATTCATTAGTCCATTCTTAGGATTGTGGAGAGAATGCCTGTTTGAATGGAGGGAACCACTTGAAAATAGTTTTGATTCTTTTGTCTTATCTTTGCATTATTACAGGTGACTTTAGAACCATCCACACAAAATTCATTCTCTTCATATAGAAAAGATGCTAGAAAGAAACGCACTGTTCGCAAATCTTTTGTCACCAAAATCCTAGGGGCTGCCATGAGCCAGGGTCCTGCTGTCAGCGGTGTGCTGAATACACAGGAGGATAGTACCACATCCTCCTCAGCTCCATATGAATCTGACTGCAGCAATTCAGATGTGAAAGATGTTGCTGCTATTATGAATGGATCAGGGGATGCTACTGGTACAGGAGTTGGAGCTTTTGCTCATTTTGAGTCAAGTCCTGAGGGAAAGTCAGCCCAACTGAGCACAAGATTTGCAAGTGGATCAGAGTGTCCAAGAGACTCGAAATTCCAAAATGGAAAGGGGAATGAAAATGATCTGACAGCTGATGAGTGTATTGCTGTCCATGATTTAAGAAATACATTGTCGGCACCAATGATAAAGTCCTCTTTATCTAAGCTGGCTACAGATTCCTTCATGTCCAGCATGCCACAAGTATCTTTTATGCCTGGAACTGCAACTCCAAGACTTGTGCCATCTCATTCCAGTGCCTTCACTCTGGTCAAGACCTCTGCCACTCCAGGCCCTTCTCACAGCACTCATTCTCATCTTCAGGATGCTACTGTCCCTTCTAGTGGATTTGCAAAGATACGAGCAATTCCCCGGACTGAGCGACGTTCACTGCAGACTACTCAACCAAAGTTTGAGGCTGAGAACGAGATAGTTGACATAAAGGTAGATGAAGAAAGTGGCATCCTGTCCTGTCTTGCTGAGCTTGAAGATGCCTTTACTCAAATTACTCGTCTGTCTAGCATTATTGAAAGAGCATCTCAGTTGTCTCTTCAAGATTTAAAGGAAGAAAAGTAAGTTAAGCCTGTAATATATGTCAGTGGACAAAATTTGATCACTGCATCACTGCATGCACTTTGTAAAATTTCTATTATAATGGCTTTTCTCATTGGTTGTCCAGTATGTCTGTCTAGCAGAAATTTGCTGTCTTTCCAGCTGAGATACAGATGACTATGGTCATTTTTAAGAGAGCTCTCAAGACATCTTTTAGATCAGCAAGAATAGTAACGTCTCTTAGTGTCATTGTTTAAACTGTACATTTGTAATATCAATTTATTTATTCTTGTTTTGTCACTATAGTTATTTGTTAACCATAGTCATTTTGCATGAGGATTCAATTTTCTTTTGTTATCTTTAGTATTCTTTTCGTTAACAATTTCTCTTTTAAGACCTTACACATGTTGTGTAATTATAATGTGGTACTTAGAGCAATTAGTGCTTTATTAAATCTCGGGTATTATTATTATTTAAAGTAAAATTTCTTTTGTAGTGGAATTGTCACTATGGACTTTTCCCACATATAGCAAGATGATCAAGGTGTATCATGTGACTTCATCACATTATTAGAAGCTAGAGCACATAGCTGCTGAGGAGATCAAAAACTTACCCTGTAGTATGCTGTTCAGTGAGATTGATGTCCCTTACACACTTTTCTCTCAGTGCAGAAAAGACTTTTTGTAATCCTGTTTTCATAGTGTTGCCTTTTTTGAACACGTTTTGATTGTTGCAGTCAGTTCTTTTAATTTCTGTTGTCTTTTTGTCTCCAAACCCTTTCTGTCTCGGAACTATTTTGCAAAATCTCATTTTGGAGGGTCGCCATATTTAACAAGCTGAAATGTTTTTTTCCCCCCAGCACATAACTATAATGTACATTTTCATTAAACACATATGAATATATTCTTTTATTCTTTTCAGTGCATCACTGGTAACTAGTATGTCTATCAAACAGTATTGCCACTTTTTATTGAGTTGAGAACTTTGCTTTAGGGTACATTTAATTCCTTATCATTTTAAAATATATAATTGCCTGTATCTTTTCTTATAGACATAAGTGCATGAAATACTGGCACGGTATGAAATTCTGTATAGTAAATTAGTTATTGTTTTTAGTTCTAAACACAAATGCAATACTTTGTTTCTGTACTGTAAATCAAAGTAAAGCTGGTAGATATGTTGCATGCTTGCATGTGTGAATTTATTGTAGTTTCAAGGATCAATTTTTCTTCTGTGACATTGCCAATTAGCTAATTTAAGTAGCTATCAATGTGTGTGTGTGTGTGCGCGTGCGTGCGTGTGCATGCATGGTGCTTTAAGTGTTTATAAATTTGACTTTTATTTTTTTTTAAAGTGATATGTTGCAAGAAAGAATCAACATTCTGCAAAAAGACCTGGAGATGAGTCATGCTGAGGTGTGTCATTACCATCATGAATCAAAGAAAATGGAAGGCACCATCAGACAGCTGCAAGAGCATAAAAGACAGTTGGCTGAACACATGATGTCTCTAACAGATCAAAAATTTGAAATTAGGGTCAGTGTCAAGAGTTTTATAATTCATTTCTTCTAACATCGTAGGTGAATGAAAAGGTCACTTGAGTAGACTATTTAAGTACATTATAGGTGAATGAAAAGATCACTTGAGTAGACTATTTAAATATATTCATGTTAATAGAATACTTGAGCTTATTAATTTTAGTAGAATACTTAGATATAATAATTTTTTCTCAGTAACTATTGTTGTAATTCCCTGTCACTTTTAACACCCACCCTTCAACTTTTTCAACATGCACTAAACAGATACAAATCAATAATACACACACTAAACAGATAGAAATCAATAATACACACACTAAAGAGATGCAAATCAGTACTACACACACTAAACACATATAAATCAGTAATACACACAATAAACAGATACAAATTAATAATATATACACTAAACAGATACAAATCAAGAATGCAGACATTAAAAAGTTACAAATCAGTAATACACACACTAAAGAGATACAACTCAGTAATACACATTAAACAGATACACAGTAATACACACTTTAAACAGACACAAATCAGTAATACACACATTAAACAGATACAGATCAGTAATACACACACTAAACAAATACAAATCAGCAATACACATGCTAAACTGATAGAAATCAGTAATGCACACACTAAAAGATACAAATCAGTAATACACCAGCTAAACTGATAGTTACAAATCAGTTATGCACACATTAAACAAATACGGCATTTTTAAAATACACACTCAACAGATACAAATCAGTTATACATGCACTAAACATTTACAAATTTTGAATGCACACGCTTAACAGATACAAATCAATAATACAAACACTAAACAGATACACATTACTAATACACACACTAAACAGATACACATTAGTAATACACTCACTATACAGATACACATTAGTAATACACACACTAAACAGATACACATTAGTAATACACACACTATAACACTCAATAGATACAAATCAGACATATATATAATACAAATATAAGACATCAACAGTACATTGGTAATATTTACTGTCTGTATTATCAAGTGAATATAAATTTATAATTAATATATTTCACACATTCAATGTTAATTGTTAACATTTAACAATTCATTAAATGTTAATCAGTTCCATATAAACTTTAAAATCAAAAATACACTACATAACAGAATGATAAGAAATGATCATCACCAATGAGTGTATTCTAGATCCAGAAACATTCTTTATGTAAAACACTATTTTAGTTCACACAATTGATTGTTTATTTTGTAACAACTGTAAACTGTCATTTATATTTTATTCTTAGTAAAAATTATTAGATGTCTTTTGTGAATTGGTTCCAAGATAAATATCTTCTTAATAATCATTGAAAATATTAAATAACATTTAATTTAGTCTATATCAATTCTCTATAACCAAATCAATTGTGTTATGATTGACATACGGGTTATATTCACAACAAATTATTTTTATAAATTTCAGTGAAGTTTTGTAGGTTATTCCAGTATAAGTCTTGCAGTATTTTCAATCAGTTGTCCCAACAATCTTTAGTTGACTTGAGTCATAAAAATTAAATTACAATCCTGATGGTAACTCTAGCATTTCCGTCTGCTAAATTTGTTCCGTAGTTCTTTATTTTATGACATTGACATAAAGCTTTATATTTATCTGCAAACCAAATATAATAATTTTTCTCTATTTAGAATTGTATGAAAGGGTGTGCACTTTAGTCTGTAGAATTGTATAAATGGGAGTGAACTGTAATCTGTAGAATTGTATAAAAGAGAGTGCACTGCAGAAAACCAATAGTTTTCATCTTTCACAAAGAGGGCAAAATATAGGACTGAAACATTTGATATTTTGATTGACATAAAGTACCAAATGTAATGATAAAATATTAGATGAATTTCAATTACTTGCAGCGTTTGGCTGATGAGGTAAAGCGATTGGAGGGACAGTTAGAAAAAGAGGAACTAGAGAAGAAAACTGTCTCCCTGGAGCTGGAAAATCTTCTCAAACAATTGGAAACCCCAAACAGTTCATTTACTGCAGGAGCAGTGGAGGCAGGCTCAGTACGTGAAATAATTGCTTTGAGGAGAAAGGTATGTAATTTTAATATAATTATATGTGCTGCATGGCCCGTTACATGGTATATTGCTTTGAAAAAAGATATGTAGTCTTACTAGAATTATATATGCTGTGCCTTTCTGTATTTATAGATACCTATTTATTATCTGAAACTTTCTTCAGTGTTCTAATATCTAGATAATACATCGTATACAAACTCAAGAATATATCTTTGTAGATATTTAATGATGTGGCTTAAAAAAATATATATAATGCTCTGCAAAATCTTACATGTCACTTAAATTCACATTACTCTCAAAATGAACACAATGTTACAATAAAATGCACATAATATTACACTCTAAATGAATAGTTTGTACACTAAAAGAGATAGTGTAACAAACACCAAAAGAAAGAAACACCCAGCTAAACCAAACTGAGATGTGGGGAAAAAGTGAAAAAGACCAGAAGAAGCATCAGCAAAAGCCCAAACACTACCAACGGAAAATCAAGATGATCAGAAAAATAATCCATGGATTATCGGATTACCTGCAGAATTTAACTATCATACCAAATGCAAGCGGGCAACAGAAAAACCATCTAATGACTTAATCATCATCCTGTCTACAGTCCTGTATTTCACTCTGCCCATCTACACCTGAAACTTTCCTACAGTGGTGTACACCTCACTTCAAGCAGCGATATTGGTGACAGTTGGAAGCTGCTATCACCACAAATTTAAAATTGTTACACTGCAATGATCACAATATTACACTAAAAATGCATGTTACACTCAAAATAAATAAAATACTACACTAAAGTACACACAGTTATACTCAAAATGCACAGGAACAGTATAGTTGAGTATGCATAAACATTACATTATTTTTTTGCAGCAATAACTTTTACTTCCATTTTCAAATCAGAGGAATCCTAATTCCTTAATCCTCATAAACACAAAATGAAACTAATCAAAATTTACAAAGAAAAATGTGGAGAGTATGCTATTGAAATTTGCTAACTTGGAAGATATATATATATAAATCAGACATGCCAGTATATTCTGTAAGCAAAACAATCATTCAAAAATATCAAAAGAAATTTTAGTCAAAAGCAACTTTACTTTATTTTAAATAATTTCTTTTTGAAAACATTAACTAACAAGTTCTGAATAGATGCAGTTAATAATTTTGTGAGTCCTAATAAACTGTCATATGTAGAAGTAAAAACACTCAGCCCTCTGTTTCAGAATCAACAGCTGATGCTGCGGCTTGGTGAACAAAGAGATCACTATGAAGAACTTGGTGCCAAAGCATCTCGCAGAGTATGATCCATTTATTTTCGTTGTTACTTTGTTCATTCAGTAAGAACCATTTCCTTAGGGTTTCCACCACCACCTCTTCCCCTCACTCAAACACCATTATCATTTCACATTATTGGTGCAGAATTGAACATTCTCATCACTGTTCCTCATTATCATTTTCACTATGTAGATATTTCTGATGAAAATCAGTGACACTTTTCTCATTTTCATCCTTGGGCTACAAGTAGTAATGAGACTAGTGTTTCTTGATGTATAATGCAACCATCAGTGTGTCCGTACATCCTGGCTTCCACTCAGTCAACCATCAGTTCTGTCCATACATCTTGGCTTCCACTCAGTCATACTACTCCCTTCTTTTTCCTTTTTCTTTTGTGGGGGAGGGGAGTGTGAATTTATGAGATTGTGAAAGTGAACTGCTTCCTTCATTATCTCATCTTTTCCCTCTTTTCTGTGTCAAAAGGTAAAAAGTCATTGCAGTCCAAATGCAATAGAATATTTAGAATTTTACATGCAGTTGTTTTCCATTATTGTTGATTTCCCCAGTAAATGTTGCATTTTTAAAATTAACGATGATTGTAGGGGTCGTCCTAACTGTGCCTTGATATGTCTTATGGATAGATATTCCTGTGTTTGCCTCTGCACTTTTCATCCATGTTTTGTAGAACATAAACAAGACAACTATCTTTTGAGTGGAGACTCTCTGTATACATATTATTATTCATCCATGTTTTGTGGAACACAACAGATCTACTGTACCAGCTATTGTATTTTTATCCATGTTTAGTGGAACACAATAGATCTACTGTACCAGCTATTGCATTTTTATCCATGAAGAATTTCTCCTGTTCATTATTAGTTAGAAATTGTGCTTTGTCAGTAAGGAACTGCATATTTTCATTGTCTTCAGTAAGACTTATTTTAATGAATCCATGCTTTCTATTGGATAGGGCCAGAGACCAGAAATTTGGCTTAAAGACATTTCCTATTTTAAAGAAAAGAAGTGGAACAAAAGCAAAATGACAAATTTAGAATCACTATTCTAGATGGATAACTGTCGGAAGTTCAATTTTCTGTCTAGATAACTGTCTGAGATTTACTTTTCTATTTAGATAACTGAGATTTACTTTTCTATTTAGATAATTGTCAGATTTACTTTTCTATTTAGATAATTGTCAGATTTATTTTTCTATTTAGATAATTGTCAGATTTACTTTTCTATTTAGATAACTGAGATTCACTTTTCTATTTAGATAATTGTCAGATTTACTTTTCTATTTAGATAACTGACTGAGATTTACTTTTCTATTTAGATAACTGAGATTTACTTTTCTATTTAGATAATTGTCAGATTTACTTTTCTATTTAGATAATTGTCAGATTTACTTTTCTGTTTAGATAACTGAGATTCACTTTTCTATTTAGATAATTCAGTTTCACTTTTCTGTCTAGATTACTATCTAAGATTTAATTTTTTAATTGGATAACTGTTGGAAGTTGACTTTCCTGTCTAGATAATTGTCTGGGATTCACTGTTCTAGATGGATAACTGTTTGAACTCTTTCTTAGATGCGTGTGCTCGAAGACAACTGGCGCAAAGCTGAAGATGAGGTATACAGATTTGATGAGCTTGTTGACAAGATCAGACAGGTAAGAGAAGTATAAAATTTATATGGTATTGTTTATTTTTTAAAACTTAAATTGTGTTTTCCATGCATCCCACTTTATATTTCAAACTAATCTGGCAGTATTTAATGTGTTAATAGAAAATAATAACGATAATGAATCGTTCATTTTTGTTAGTATTTTTGAAGGCTAATTTAGCCATATCAATCTTTTATCTTGTGATTAAAAGTATTTTATTGTTTTAATATTATAATCAGTATTATAATAGTTGTTATTTTTTTACTGATAACATTTTATATATATATATATTATTGATAACATTTTTTCATTGTAAATAGTACACAAATGTTTAAACTGATATATTCCCCCTCTTCATTACATTGATTAAAATTAATACAGCTTATTAATTGAAACTAAATTTATCGAGAACATTTACAAAATTTTACTTAAAGAATAGTTTCTCATAGAAAATTTGCTGTTTTATGTGTCTGATAAAGTACAGAGTGCAACCTCAGTACTCTGAAACTACATGAATCCAAACTCTCAGTTAATCCATACAGCTCACTCCAAGATAGTATATGCAATTCAACCGATTCTATATTTCTGAGTTAATCCATACAGCTCAGTTTGAGGTGGTGTATATAGTCCAATCATAGTCCTAAATTTAGTCAAGTACAATGCAACCATGAGTTAATCCTTACAGTTTACTGACGGAGTTTCACACCTTAAGTGAGTTAAAATACTGCCACTCTGATGTACCATTACCATGGAGAAGGTTGTACATTTGAGATTTTGCTAGATATACAACCCTCAAAAAATCCTACTCACAAGCTTGCAATTTTTTTGTAGAAAAATGTCATTTGCAAGCACAGAAAATAAGTAGGCTATCATAAGTCAGTATTTTTTTCACAAGAAATCAGTTGATTTTTCTACCTACTTTTTCAGAAACTATTTCATTACTGGTAATCAATTTGACTAGGGTTTCAGGTGAAATGCGAGTTGCAGTTGCTGAGAACATAGAATTAGAATAACAATAATGATGTACTTACAAATCTTGAATGTCTGCCATGCACGGGCAAGCATTTTTAAGTACACTGATTATTGAGTATTAATTCACTAGAATTTTTGGGTTTCTAGTTAGAAAACACTTCAGCAGTGGAAGTAACACACAGAATTCTCCAAAGAATATAATGTACACCTGAAGAGTTCTGTCAGTATACAGTTTTCACTCAGTAATCTGTATGTAATAAACTTTGCTGTTTAAGGATTTCTTTAGTAATAATGAGACAATTGTGATACTATTATAAAACCAAACAAAAGACCACTTGGCATTTGTAAATTTCTCTTAAATGTGAGATATTCCAAGGTTTATTGATATATTAACCACATTTTTAATTCATGTAATTTAGATTTGCTGTTTGTTGTGAAAATAAACCTGATCTCGGTCTTGCTACCAAAAAAAAATAAAGATACGTTGTTGTTGCAGATTGCTGAGACTGGCATTGGTACCTCGTCATCATCTGATCTGTCTCGTATAGTTAATTTGATCTGCAATGATAATGACTCTTTAGAGGGGAAACACTAAAATGAGTAATCAGACTTTTTCATCTAGTGTTCCTCAACAAGTGTCTATGTTAGTTAGTTATCTTAAACATGTTCCTATGCAATATTTAATAATGTTCTTTCGCCCAGAGATCTGGCAAGTGAAAACAAATTTGTTTCGTAAGCACAGGTATATAAAATCACCTTTTTCAAAAAATCTTTTATTGGGTATTTTTTGTTGTTTGTTTAATTAGGTCTTTGACTAAAGGGCCACAAAGTTTGTGCAATCAGAATATATGCTTATTGTCCATTTATACCAGACTGCCATAAATTTTCAAGCCAAAGGAGCAAAAAAGGTGATTTTATTGTTAATCTCAGGAAATGTCACTGGTGTTTGAAAATTCAAATTTACTTGTTCGTTTTTTAAATGTTCATTTTATGTATTTTTATGCATGTTAGTTTTCAGAAATAAAATATACAGTCTATCTTGATGTTTAATCATTCAGAGCAAATGAAATTGTTCCATTTATTTTAATTTTAATTTCATCATTCCTTTCAGTTTCTTACATTAAAGTGTGTGTAATCTATTACAAGTATACTTCAATCCATTTTCTTACATTAAAGTGTGTGTAATCTATTACATGTATACTTCAACCCATTGCGAATATACTTTATATTCTTAATTCATCTTTGAATGCAACTTCTGAGAAATTATCCAGTGCTCACATATATTCACACACTTCTGAGAAACTGTCCACTGCTCAGATACACACACACACACACAAATTTGTACAAATAATATTGCTTAATATTAACTGCACAAGGCCATTCATTTCTTTAATGATACAAATTCTCCCACAAGTGGCAAATCATAGGAAAGAGTTGTGTATTTAACTACTAGAATTGTCAACCCAATATGCCTATATGTTTGAAGTGTGTATTGAAAACAACTCAAGAGAAAGTTTGTGTTTGTTTATTTACAAATATGTGTAGAGATGACGAAGAATCACAGTTTGTAATATCAAGAGCACCAATCAATGATGTATTAATTTATTGTCACACAGCATCTAATGTGTTATATTATAAGAGTTAGTGTGTCTACCTTCACACCAGTCAATATAAAAACATGTAAATTAATATTATGAAATAAATTAGTAAATTAAACAATAGTAAATAAGTGTGACCCAGAAAAACAACAAAAAGGACTCATTTTAAAATGTATCACACATTTTTTCTTAAAATTCAGAAGCTAAATGCTGCTTTTCATTTTTTATTAAACATGCATATTTCCTTTAAAAAATGGAAACTAAAAACAACAAAATGATTTGTTCATGGAATGCAGTAAACTACAAGGCAAGACTCAAACGATTCAGATAAGCTTTTGGAATCTGTTTTCCAGCGATAATAACTTTATGTTGCTCTTGTGTCCAAAACCATTTCCAGATTCTGTAAGGAAACTTCCATGTTTGTCTTGAAAATTTTTTTAAGCTATCTTGAACAATTCAAACTTACTGTTTCAAAGAGGGTACTTCCAATTATAAAGTGTGTAACATGTCAATTGTATCTTCACTGCTGATCAAAACAAGCAGCATTTGTTTTTCAAAAACATCAACAGTTTTGCTAACTGTTGATTATCTGCTTCAGAGAGATTGTCATTTAATGAATCTTACTTGATATGTTGCCTGAAGAGTCCAGCATTGTTTGATCGTTAAATCCAATTTTTGTCTGTCCAAAGGTGTTGCAAAGAGAACAGTAGCTATTTGCAAACCTGGATGAGCACTGCCTGATTCCAATTTGGGGCTCAAACAGCTTAACATTTTATGCGAAGATGTTGGAGTTTCCCCAAAAATGATGCACTTTTCAGTAATTTCTTTTGTGAGGCATCCAAGAAAAAAAATTTTTCCAAATAAATCCTAAACAGAATTATACAGTTTTCTATAAGGATCGGCAGATGGAATAATATAAATCTGTGTGGCTAGTAAACACTGATCTTATAAACATATGTATATGATTGTTGACAATGGTAATACATTTCAAATGACTCCTTCCAGGATAGACTGACAGATAGATAAGATAGAAAATCAATTTAAAAAAAAATAATCTCAAAATGATGTAGGATAGAGCAGGCCCTTAAAAAAAAGCAGTCTTTCAAACTTCAGTGAAAAATAACGTGTAAAAGAGAACCAGAATAACCTTAAAAAATGTTCTCTACTCTCCACCATTTGATCACGCTAGATGCACTTGATGGTGCATATGACAGTTATTCATAAACTTTCAAATCACTTTTTGTTTGGAATCTCTGGCATACCAAACACAAGTGCTAAATAAAACCACTTCATTTTGCCATTTATGGTTTTCCTTTTGAAATGTACTACATGAAGTTTAGGGACCCCAAGTTGTACTTTAAAAAAAAAAAGCTGACAGTAATAAATATATTTTTCAGAAAAAGGTAAACAGGGGTGATGAGTACTGGGGAGGTGGCAAGACATCGAATAATATTTACAAAATGTATATAGTATTCATTTTTTGTAAAAAAAAATTGATAGAAATTTGTTGGAAAAATAAACTTTACCAAATCTTAATCAGCAATATTTGTAAAAGGAGAAAAATTACATATTTCTGTACCTTATTTTTTGTACACAATTGAATAAGAATACAAATAATGACCGTTTTTGCTCAATACATTATATATCCAACCTAAGCAATTGTGTGGTTTATCAGTCTAAACACTTTTTTTTAATGGTGTGGTATGTGTTTGTTCTGAGAAAACCTGACAAACAAAATCAATATTCAAAAATGGATATTTCACAAGTTTTTATGGTTTATTTTTTTTTAATTTTGTGTGTGTGTGTGTGTGTGTGTGTAAAAATCAGTAATAAATGTCTTGACTCACTTGACATATAAAGTATGTGAACAAATGAGCACGTTACATTTTACATACCATCACATTGTAATGTGTTTAAATCAGGATGACTCAATTTGAATATGCATTAAAAATGTGTTCTTGCATGCATGAACACTATTCTGTTTGACTTGGGTTTCAACATTATAATTGCTTCTTGATAACCAGATTAAAAAGTATCGTCTTTACTACATCATTTTCACTGAGCAAGAAGACAATTTAGTAACAATCAATGCATATGAAATATTATGTTGTATTGCTGGTTGATTTTTTTTCCCCCCTTATGGATGGTCCTTAAGAGTTTCTTGCGTAAGAAAAAGTATATAAATATATTATTGGTATGCCCTTAAGTGACTGCAAAGTTGTATAAAGCCCAGCTAATCAAAATGTCAATTCATAGCAATGATTTAGTAGGTAAGTTTAACTGATCACTATTCTTACTTCAGCTCTTTTCATCTCTTTTAACAAACATTGTTAAACAACTTCATAAATAGTGTTAGTACAACTTCTCAGTTCATGGAATCATATTAATCTTAGTATCACTTCAAATTCCTAAATTAAACAATCCTTTTAATCTATATACCACTTTAAATTCATAGTTTACAACAATAATTCCAGTTGTAATATCATAATTTTTTTCATAGTTTAAAACAATAATTCCGGTTGTAATATCAATTCATAGTTTAAAACAATAATTCTAGTTGTAATATCATAATTCCGAGGTAAACAATAATTGTAGCTTTATGAAGAAAAGTCTTAATTTTACAGCTGAAATACAAGTACTGATTTATTTTATCATATAGAAGTCAAATCACAAATTATATTTAGCTCCTTACGAAATCCACAAGATCTTTGGTTAAGTTCAATAGTCTATTGATCTAATCAAGGTACTAAATATTCTAAATGCAGAAAGCAGGTCATCAAGTCACTTGCACAAAACAGAGCGTAACTGTTACCATAAACAACAGGAAATATTTTTTTGTTAAAAAATTAAATGCATTCACATAGAAGATAAATATATTCAAGTTGTGGTGACGACATTTTAAAATGTAGAAATCAAATATAATTTGGGTAGATGGGTTGGGTGGAGTGAGAGATAAAAGTACATGACATTTTAAGCGCTACTTCACCTGGTTTCATCACATTTGTTGTCCATTTCTGGGTTCATTTGACTAAAAATTACTGCTCAGGTTTAATAGCTCTATTTTTGTCGTGCAAAAAACAGATTTCTCTTAACTGAGATCAATGGAACTTATGTCACCATTCAGTAATAAAAACATTTTGAAAGTTCTTGAAAAGATGTATTGATTTTAAAGGCACGCCACTGAGTGTTAACTTTAATCTCATCACCACAAGTGAAGTGCAGTCTGACAAAAATGCCACTCCATCATAAATGCTTAGACAGTCATAAACAATTTCAGTCATATTCACTACTGCTGTTTATTTATTTATTATTCTGCACTTGTAATACACTTTCAAGTGGTCATAGGGTATATGGTATATATGATTTGTTGTCCGTGTACAAATGGTGCTCTTCGCTTGTATGGAAGTGTAGCATGGGTCGAAGTCTACAGGTCACATCAATTTATCTGATTAAAGCACAAAGATTTCTTTTCTGACACTCAAGGTTTGGACTTTGAGAAAAAACCTTTCTTGGCTGGTTTGTCTTGTCCTGCCTGAAATACACATTTAAAAAAAAGAAATTAAGATGGAATTCAATTTTTATTTAACTTGGAATTAAAAAAGCAATGTATTGTTTATGCTGTTAGTGTTGACAAAAGAGGCATTTAGAACATGTGCCAATTTACCATGGTACCAGAAATCTGTATCTGTGCTCAATATACTGTTTATAAGCTCAAGTTTTTATTCCGATTGCCACTATAGCTTGAGAAAAACTCCTAGAACTTTTGCTTAAAGTTAATATACACAAATTTAGTTTAGACACTTGAAGTTTATTTTCTTAAATTCATTTCATTCAATTTGCTAAGAACATATGATATATGGATGCTTCAAATGATGTCATTCCCACTTATAGAGAAAAAATGTATTTGGGAATTTTTTAAATCATGCCGTTATGATTAGCCACTTTATCTCAGCAATTTATGTGCAAATTAGAAAAAATATCAAATGTTATCAATTTTACCACCATCCACACTCACCAGCAGTTTAGCTCCCAAAAGCATCTTGGCTTTGTCCTGTTCTTCCTGTACATCAGTCACTGGTACGTCTTCGGAGAGTCGTGAACGCATGTGTAACTTTTGTTTTATGGCCTGAAAAAATTAAAAGCAATGGACTTTTGTGTATTATCTGGATTGATGTTTTTAAACAAAAATTATATCTGCAAATTCTCATAAGCTGCTCTCTACTGATATTATCACTAAATAAAATATATAAATCAGTCTAAAATTAAAATTAGAAAATAATTTGAAGACTAGGTTTTAAAAAAATAATATACACTAAAAATTTTAATTAAAACTTAAGTAACACGTTTAAATTTGAATACATTAAGATCAACATTCTTATTTCGTGAACAATGCAACAGATATCTAGAGCAACAAGAGTTAATTTCCATGGCAAAAGTATTACCGCAATCATAAAATGTCGGCCTTTTATTTCTTATAAATCTCTTCTATATTCATTTCTCTAATCATTTAATTTGGTTGTGTGGGAGGTAATGCATTAATAACTTGAAGAAAAAGCTCCACAACTATAAGATAGTTGTTAAAAACAAAAGTCATAACCACAACATAAAATACAAGGAAAAATTACAAGAACAACACACCATTAACAATATCTTAACTATAACAGCATTAACAACATCACAACTAAAAAACAGTGTTAAAAAAACAACACAACTCAGCATTAAAAAAAACAAATAATGACAAGAGAAGCCTGTCATTAAAAACAAATATTACAGAAGTCTACAAAATAATGAAACTGCATGCATGCACTTTACCTGCGATAGGACCACGCGCTTGGCAACATTCTTCATGACAATAAAGAAATCAAACCAGGTCCATATACAATTGTGGTACTCGATAGTGGGCAACACAAAACTGAAGTCATGCACATCTTCAATGTTCTTTTCCTTTTCACCCTGGTGTATAAACAATAAATGCAAATGCATTTCACCGATATTTAGGATTAATTACTGACTTCATTGTCATTAAGTTAAATGGGGGACACTTCTGGCTTATGCCAATTTCGAAACAGATTTATAGGTAGGGGCTGGGTGGGGTATTGTGGGAGGGGGGGGGAGAATAAGGAGCTTGCCAAATGTTACACATTGTAATGAGTTTATTCAATATTTTTTATGAATTTATTTATATTGGAAAAGTGCAAAAATCTCATGTTTCTTTGTTCAAAGAATGAAAATCAACTGCCTAATATCTTCATTTAATTGTACTTCAATCCTTGGACCAACAATGATTTACATTGTAGTCCTTTGTGCAGTTGGTGTGCAATTATCAGCTTGTTGACCTAGCAAGACACTTATGCCAGTACTATCTAGAAGGGATTAAGTACCCTTTGTATAGCTGCCAGAATATTGTTTTTATTTAGAAAGTCAATTTTTTTTTTCTGATCCTAGTCTAGTACATTTTTAATGGCATGTTCAATTGTTATGAGATCCCCACAGGTACAGGGTATATGTTGGCACTGTGTAAATTCACTGACTATACAGTTCTAAGTGCTTTACATAATTGACATATAAAATACATGACAATATCTTTATACAAACTGCTTAATCCCTCATGCCCAAAGTGGGAATAGTCCAAAATAAATTTGAAGGGAGATAACTAAGGAAAACGTTTTTAGCAACATTTCTATCAAATTGATTTCATTGCGATTTTAAACAGGAGCATCTTCTCAGTATCTGACATTTCATATTCAGTAACTCACATTTCACATTCAGTAACTTACACTTCTTATTCATAAGCTCACACTTTACAGTCACAAACTTACACTTCTCATTCATAAACTCACACTTTACAGTCACACAAACTTACACTTCTCATTCATAAGCTCACACTTTACAGTCACACAAACTTGCACTTTTCATTCATAAGCTCACACTTTACAGTCATACAAACTTACACTTCTCATTCATAAGCTCAAACTTTACAGTCACACACTTCTCATTCATAAGCTCATACTTTAGTCACACAAATTTACACTTCTCATTCGTAAGCTCATACTTTACAGTCACACAAACTTACACTTCTCATTCATAAGCTCAAACTTTACAGTCACAAACTTACACTTCTCACTCATAAGCTCATACTTTAGTCACACAAACTTACACTTCATATTCATTGACTTTAAATTTCACATTCAATAACTCACACTTCATAGTCAGTGACTGACCTTATAGCTGACTCTTGCATGGACTTCCGGAATCTTCACATAAAGGAATGTGTTGTTCTTAGCCGCTCGTTCCTTGCAGAATGAAAAAAAGTTACTTCCCTTAGCAGTTTAATATAGAGGAGGTTTATTTTATTCTTTTTTTTATTTTTAAATCATGATATCTCATATCACCTGTGCTCTTGTAATGAATTATAACTGACATTTATAATGGTACAAATATGTCATCTTAACTCTTTCCTTGATGGCCACTATTTCAAGAGCAGCTTTCTCAATGACGCTCATCAGTATCAAAGCAACTGCATAATGACCAGTCAATTTGATTAGATCTAACATCTATGAGATAGTAGGTTTTATGAAGTCGGAGCAAAATGGGTTATCATGTTTGAACTGTTATATCACCCACAAAACGAGTCCTAATCAATTTATAATATGAATAAAAGTTACTGAAATATTATCATTCAAAAATCTATTTTCAAAATACCCTGGTTCAATGAAATAGTTAGAAAACCAATGATACACATTTTATTTAAATCTAAAAACTGATGAGGAATACAAATATATTTTTTAAAATAAAAACTAAATAAAAAATATTTGGAAAATTGTTTACTAACTGCAAAATGGTGAAGCATCCATCCTTTGATGATAGAACTAATTAATAATTAATTTTGCACATTTAAGAACATTTATAGAAATACATAACAAACACTCTAGAGGCTGTTTAAAAAAGAAAATAAAAAACAGAGACATATACTCAGACTTAATTTGGATCTAAGCTATAAATAAATAAACAGACATTTTCTTGTTGTTGCATTTGACTACAAAATATGCTGTAAATGTAATTATTATAATATTGTGACTGCTTGTAAAACAAAACACCTTTACTTTTGGGGTGGGATTGATATCAGTTAGTGTACTAACACTTTACAGTTTATTGTTATTATTACTTTAATGACTTTTCTTGCTGATCTTTCTAAAAGAGTCAAGTGACAAAGTGTTGCAAGAAAAAGACAGTAACTAAAGTAAACAAAGAACACACAACTTGCACCATTCCACTGAGGAGCTGAGGAAATGTTCACATAAGTGCTATCACAGCTTTACACTTACAAGTGAATGTAGACTAGCAAAGTTATCTATCCCTCATTACCATTTTTAATATACAGGAAAGAGAGTTACCTACCCTCATCTTATGGATCTCATCAGCACTACTGAAAGACTGAGTTTTCTTCAGTGATGCTGGTGTGTCTTTTTCCTTTTCTTTGTCTTTCTTTGAAGCTCGTTTCTCCCCCTTCTTTTTCCCCCCTTCCAGGTCTTCATCTGTTAAAAAAAAAACCCACAGGAATTTACACAAAAATCAAACCTGACCGTAAACAATGTGTGTGTGCACATGCATCATTGAAACTGAAAATATGTGAGAGTGAAGGTGTATATGAATGTGTGTGTGCGTGCGCGTGTGTGCAGCATAAGGAAATTACTGACACTCTTAAGAAAGTCATATAAACAATATCCTTTAACTGTATAAATATTATTCGTTCTTCTTTTTATTATTTTTAATTGCTGTTATTTGTTTTTCTTTCAATTATTTTGAATTCTTGTTATTTATTTTAGTTGTTAATAATGCATGGGATTTTCATGTACCATCATCTGTTTCAATATTCTTGTCCGGGAAGAAGAACTGCATGACAGCCTTGTATAGTTGGTACGTCATTTGAATCTGTATTGGCGCCACATTGACTTCAAAGTGCTCTTTCACTGGAATCCCTCCAACTGGAGCAAACAAGTACAATCACACAGTCACAGCATGCCAAACAAGTACAATCACACAGTCACAGCATGCCAAACAAGTACAATCACACAGTCACAGCATGCCAAACAAGTACAATCACAGTCACAATATGTCAAACAAGTACAATCACACAGTCACAACATGCCAAACAAATAAAAAGAAATATACTTCAAAATAATTCACATTGTGATAATTAATGGATTTGATGGAATTAATAACAAAAAACAAATAGACAAGGATCTCTTAATAAAACTACAGACAATAATAGTACACTACTTGTACATGACTTTATTGACAAATAAAAATATTGCTATATCCACATGAATAGGGGATGCATAAAGATTATAAAGGGCGCCTCGAAATAAAATGTTTGTGCTGCCTTTCATATGGAAACAATTAGTGCATAAGACACATGTGCCTAAACATATATTGGAGTTACTTACAATTACAAACACTAGAAAGAAATACAAACACCAATATTGCACACTGATTATATATATATATATATATATATATACACCTACAAACAGTGCATATCTGTACAGCTGTACACACAATGCATACGTACACACCCATCATTGCAGTGTATATAGGTACACATATATACAGTGTATATATGTAACCTACACTGTGTATATGTACTCTTATACATACACTGGAAAGAAATTAAGAAACAGTTTATCTTTAAATATCATAGAGCCATAAATCATCTTTCAATAATGACAAAAATTATCTTGTCATTGTACAATAAACAGAGCATACATTTTTATTTTTTTATATTTTATATTTTATAATAATGGTTAGACACTGACCAGGTGGACGTTCGCTGCAGAAAATCCGAAGCATCATTTGCCTATTCTCACCATCTTGACTAAGTGAGTCACGGGGCACTAACACTTTCTAAAAATAAAGTATGGATAGATTAAACACAATGAATAAAGAACATTACAAAATATATAAATATATAAATATACATACTCAAAGATTAGCTTTACTAATAACAAATTTGATCTTTATTACAAGCACTTAAAGAATCACAGAATAGCAAATATTTCATCTGAAACTAACAAATCTACTTTTTAAGCTTACTTTTTAAAAAAAATTAATAAAATCTTAAAATTATGATGATATTTTATAACCTGGTAAAAGCTGTCAATGAGAAGATTTTCCATCTTGACCCAGCCCACCTCCAACTGATGTGTCCAGGTGTTGTCATCACGGTTTACCTTAGTGTAACTGATTCAAAGAGAGAACAAAAACATGCTTTAACCCAATATTGACTTCCTGAGGTAATGTGCCGTTTTTCACCAGCATTTATTATATTTCTTTTTTTGTCTATTGATTCAATGTCTGTTTCACTAGTAGGGTCTTTTTCAGACCTTTTTCACCATTCAAATACATCAATATATGAGGTCAAGTGATAAATGTACATATCATGATAACAAATAAAAGTATATTAATTATTAAAATGGGCATTTATTCTTGAAAGAGCTTTAAAGATTGACAATCTTGAAGGCTAAACTCAAATTTACAAGACAAAAGTGGATGAATGGACTGGGTGAAAAAAATAAGTCTTTTTGAACGCAAATGATGATGTTTATCTAACAAAATCCCCAATGTAAGTTAATGTTTTCCTACTCTTATCTGGAAACTCAAATGAGGACGTTTAACCCATTGCTAACGAAATTTCCAATGCAAGTTAATGCTTTCTCTCTCTTATCTGGAAACACAAAATAGAGTAGGACTTTGATTATCCACCATTTATACAGTGATGAGTGAAAGAAACACTTGTGTAGGCAGTAAAAGAATGTAATACATGAAAGAAACACTTATATATAGGCAGTAAAGGTGTGTGATACTTAAATAGGCAGTAAAGGAATGTGATACACAAAAGAAACACTTATACAGGCAGTAAAGGAATGTGATACATGAAGAAACACTTATTCAGGCAATATAAGAATATGATACATGAAAGAAACACTTATATAGACAGTAAAGGAATGTAATACATAAAAGAAATATATGGACAAGAATGTGATTCATGAAAGAAACATATATAGAGAGTAAAGGAATGTGATACGTGAAAGAAACGTATAGAGAGAGGATAAAGGAATAAGCAAGCACAGGGTGAATTGAGAACAGTAAAGTTATACTGTAATATCCAATAAAACTACTTTTGAAAGATCAATGTTTTTTTTAATTCTCAAAAAGGAAAAAATATGAAAATAAAATAACAATTTTCACATGCTTAAAAAATATAATAATCCAAGGTCAGCAACAATAAAATAAAATAACAAACACAAAATTTCGAAGTTCCATTTCTGCTATGCCACAGTGACCATCTCGCTCTGTGAGTCGCCACTTAGCATACTTGAAGCATACTTCATTTCTTCGAACAACCTGAGCTTGCTGAGCTGTAACACATCAAGTAAACAATAACAAAATTCAATTATCTCCCTTTATTACAGTTGCAGTTTTGCAATATTTCTTCTCAATATATGTTACCATAAGAAAGAAATGAAAGGTTCCTGACCAAATGACTGATTTTTTTTCCTTGTGGATTTCTGCATTAAAAAACCCACTAAAAATAACCTTGCAGTGAAACAAGTTACTAAGAGAAAATGTTTATTATATACTAAACTTTGAACAATAGTAATATTAATTTTAAATCTGACCAACTATGTATAATCTTTCTAAGTATGTCATATTATTTTTCATCCAATCTCTTATATCATAACCTATCAAGCCAGTTTCTTATCTGGAAAACTTGGGAACTGAGCCATTTTGGATTTCTGTATTTTCTGGTCCTTTTGCTTTCTAAAGCATGTTGCCTTCAAAGTTTAGTCAAAGATTGAATGTGTGCCGAAGGCTCAAATTTTGTACTTTGTAATTACAAGGATCTTACTGGCAAATGATGTGATTCGATTACTTCTGGGTATGGAAATCAATTTAGCTTTAAACACTGAGCTCATTTCTGTCAAATTTTCACTCTAGTAAAACAAAGGATAATAAAAATTTCTACTACCTTTCTAATTTTAACTTGGCGACTGGTGTTAATGTGATCTTTCAAATGTTTCTGTATTTTATGATACAGAAGATGTCTTCACAGATTATTTATGGAAAATAAAAGAAACTTGTAAATGTTTCAAGTGTGAGAAGAAATATTTTTTATTGTTTCATCAAACATAAGTATTTATGTAAAAGGTGCAATGCTGATCAAAACTGGACATCTATTTAAAAATGGTGTATTGACATAAATTACATTGTCTGAGACTTCTAATGTAACTAGTAAAGTTCCATACGCCTGATGATTAAGCTTTGGAATACATTCTCAAATAACTTAATATTTCGAACTGATAAACATAACCCTTTAGAAAATTCCAATCCAGATAAACTGTTTGGTCAAGGGTGAACATAATATGTAAACACATGATCAGAAATGAGAGCAAGTGCAAGTAGCTATACTCAAAGATTGACGCAAAAAGTGATTATGCAAATTATTCTTTGTGGTCTGTAGACTCTACACAATAAATATTAAATGTGAGATATTTTCTATCTGAACTTAGTTTATAATTTGTGTGCTGTACTTTAGGCCTACTATGGATGTGTAATATAATGGTGAAGCTTCTGTGAACAGGACATTTTATCAATTTATTATGCTTCTTCTTCATATAGATGTGTCGCTCTTCAACTACATGTTCAACATTAAAGGTCACAGAAGCAATATATAATGGTGTTGTATTTTCTTTTTAGAAGTGCAACTGACTTTTGATGCTAGCCTTGGACCTACAACATCAAAATTTCAGCATGACTCTGCAGCCAAAATTTTTAATTGAGTAGTTTTTTAATATTAAAAATAACTAATCAGGTGACAGCCAGTCTTAATCTGATATATTATGTTCAGATTTTATACAAGAAATTGTAGTAAACAATAGACTTTTATTTAGACTTCCACGTCACTTTGGGCAAAAGCTTGACTCCTGAGCTAAGGGTGCTGATTTTTAACTTCACATTTTGCAATTAATGAAATGGTGAGACTAAATCTTACTAACCATTCTCTATCTTCATCTGGGCTTTCATTTGCAGCTGACTTTCATTGTAACAGCTGCAATTAAAAAAAAAAAGAAAGTAAAAGTACAAGCTTTCACAAATCAGACTGGCTATACAACTAAATAAAGTAAAAGTACAAGCTTTCACAAATCAGACTGGCTATACAACTGAATAAAGTAAAAGTACAAGCTTTCACAAATCAGACTGGCTATACAACTGAACAAAGTAAAAGTACAAGCTTTCACAAATCAGACTGGCTATACAACTGAACAAAGTAAAAGTACAAGCTTTCACAAATCAGACTGGCTATACAACTGAACAAAGTAAAAGTACAAGCTTTCACAAATCAGACTGGCTATACAACTGAACAAAGTAAAAGTACAAGCTTTCACAAATCAGACTGGCTATACAACTGAACAAAGTAAAAGTACAAGCTTTCACAAATCAGACTGGCTATACAACTGAACAGAGTGATGAATAAAAAGTAACAAAAAGGGAGGCAATCAATCTTTAGATTTAAAATTTTATGGTGATGATTCGTTACAAGAAAGTTTAACATCCAGAACTCTTCCATATTTTCGTTACTTTGCCTGACATGAGGAGTGATAAAGAACAACTGTATGCAGAGTGTCACTTAGTTATCAATTATCTCATTCCTTACCTGATACGCATTGACAGTTCTTCGTTTTTAGTGATAATCCAGTTTTTTACCTCCTCCATGTCAATTTCCAAGCTTTCCATCCTGTAGTTTGAGAGATGAATGGAGAGACAAATGAAAATTGGTGACTGAATCACAAGAGACATATCTAATACTATAAGTAAATTATTTATTTAGTTTCATAGCTTCAAAGTCAGCACATTATCATAATAACAAGCACATTTTTCATTTTTGTGCAGTGGTAAAAAATTTGTGTTTGGTGTTTTTTGGTACTTTTTTGTATTTTTTCATCCTGTTCGCATACAAAAATAACAAAAAAAACCCAACCAAACAAACAAAAAAAACAAAACAAAAAAAAACCCTTCTTGTTTCAATTCTGACTTAAATGAAATAAACAGCAAAAACACATTCACATGATAACACTACTAATAAGTAGTTGTCTATATCTGAAAGCTGATTTTACAAATGAGTAGGCTCTCCTGAATATGCGCAAAATATTCATGGTGCTCAGTGGGGTTTGTTCTGTACTGTTCACACAAAATCCATCAATGTGATATGATGGAGTGATAAGAAAATGTAAACAAATGAATGATCTTGATGGTCTTGTAAGTGTGCAAGGCAAAAATTTTCTACGCGTCTCAAAAATGCATTTGTAAAAAGATTCATGCCATTTGTATTGACTTATGTTGCTGCTGTTTTTCAAAAGCACATTCAAAACAGTTTCTAATCAGATCTGAAAAGCTTGCATTAAAGTGAAACTTACAATTCTTCATCTCCATTCATTTTGGCAACATAGAAATCTCGTTCCAGTTTTCTGAGATCTTGAACACGCTCTCTGAGAAGACAAAACAGGAATGTCAAAAAATGTTTCTATACAATCAGCTCTTAGCTATTCCTGGGTGGATTATCAGATTTGTGGATTAGCATTACTCACAGCAAAAGTACTCAACAGAAAATAAAAATATATGAGTGTTAAATCTACCCCCAAAGTTAGAACAATAAAAATACAAAATATATCATACAAAAAAAAGAGAAATTACAGTGAACATAAAATTACATCACTCAAAAAGTAATCAGATTTAAAAGTTAAAGCCCACCAAGACTAATTATGACTTGGAATTGTACTATACTTATTAATGTCATAAATAGTACTATTAATATCATATTATCAAATTATTTTGAATTAACTCCAAGCGCATTTAATGCTTATTCATTTCTACAATGATTATGGAGGTCATCAAAGGAGCCAGTTTGAGAAAAGACTATTACAATGTTCTTAATTTTAATACTGGGATTGATAATATTAAGGGTGAAAATATTGTAAAAAATAAGATCCAATACCAATTATATACTAATTAATTAAAATAATTAAACTAAAAAAAACTAATTACAAAAGAAATGCCTACAATTGTGATGTTTTATGAAGAGCATTCATTTCACTTGACACAGATTTTGAAAAGTTCCTATATTAATGTCGACATATTAATTAAATTATAAGAAAGCAAGTATTTTTGTGTGAGTTTAAAAATAATCTGGCATTTAATGTAAATAAGAACCCCTAACACTATAATGATTAACTGAAATCTGTGGTAGGCTAAGATCATTTTCATTTGGTCTTGCTGTTATGCCCGTAGAATGACTCCAATGGAATCTAAATTAAATTAAATAACTAGTACAACAGCATGACTCTTAACCAGAAACAAAAAATAAAAATCTCATACCACCAGCACACCAACCTGACTGCAACCAACAACAAAAAACAAAAGCAACTTTGAAATTATTATATCTCTGATCTGACTTTAACCAACAAACAAGAAATTATCATCCCGTCAACCTGACAATTTCTTGAAGCTGCATAATGGGTGTCTTCTGATCTTCGTCTCGAGATAGCTGGAGCTTGAACCTCATGCTCTGCAACTTCTCGCTGGCTTCCTGCACCAGAATCATTTTTGCTTTGTCATTCACTTGTTTTATAGGAAAAATAATTTGTTTTATTTTTTTTCAGTGTATATGCTATGTAATTCCTTTTACACCAAAATTTATTTCCCTCACACTTGATCATATTTTTAGATTTATTTTCTACATAATTCCTTGCTTTATTTTCCATTCCTTTCATTCGAGAGACTGCTTTCATTTTTGAGAGGGTTCTCAAGATAGCTTTTTCAAAAGCAAAAATAGAACTGTTAATGTTTGTTCCAATTGTGCATTTGTAAATACATTTTACTTGTGTTTCTCTCTCTTAAATATAGTTATATGTTATATATTCTGTCATTCGTTCATTTACCGTATTCACAAACTTTAGTTTCCTTATGTGTTTAAGTAGTTTGTAAAATGACCTTGTACAATTTGTTTAAAAGTCAATAAAGAGTAAAGACTGTAATGTGTCAGCCAAGCATTCATGGAAAATATACATTAGTGTGCTTAAAATAGAAGAAAGGATGCCAGAAACCAACGGCAAAAACATGAATAGCAGCTGATGTCCTTCAGAATTTTGTAAGCTATACAGTCCTGGCAAGCAATGTACCTATAGTAAACCAAAGTGTCGTCAAATCTGTTATTTTAGTGATAATCAATGTAATTATTTCTCCATAATTAACACAAAACCATTAATCTAGGCAGTAATTTTACAAACAAGATTTTTTTCTTAGTTCCTTTCTCTCATATCTTTCTGGTAGGTGTTCAACGTAAAGTGCTGCATGCAGACAAAAAAGTACTTTCAAACTAAAAGATTAAGGAGATCAGAGAATTGATTATCTCCCATTCATTGAGATAAATGTATTTCTCTCTCTAAAAACTTTTCAGATATGATCTTTTTATTTCTTAATTATTTGCTCTCACCTTTTTCTTGGGTTCAACGTAGAGAAGCAGGTTATTGACAATGTCCATGATGACTGAGTACTGAAGCTATCGATGACAAAAGGAAATATAAACTTGGCATATCAGAATACTATGGGAACAAAAAATAATATTAATTACCCATAATCTGACTTACAAAATACCCAAAATATTAACTTAAGTTTGATCCAGGCAAAAATGTAGAAAATGTCAGCTTTGTAGTGTACAAAATCCAATGTCTAAATGCACCATCAGTTTACTTTAGAATTAAACAAAGTTTAACGAGTCTAATAATTTCTAATTAAAATCAATAGTAGGTTTACATTTCTGAAAGAGAGTAATCATGTTAAACTAAACCATTCTGTGCAATCATCAAAACTTCAGTTTTAAAAATTCAATGCTGAAAAATCTACAAAATACTGTCACATAAATCTATTAATCAGCAGTTCCAATTGAGAGCAAAGACTAAAAATAATTTTGTGCACTGAACAAATGTTTCATCTTTTTTCATTCTGCACAAAAATATTATGGTCTAGCAAGTAAATAAACATGTTCATAGTAATGTTACTGTTCAAAAGTAGTTTTCTGTTTTTAAAAAATTAAAATTACAATAAAAACTGGGAAAGATTATGGAGAAATGTAGAGATTTTACTTCTGAAAAATAAAGGGTACTTTATCTTTTTGGGTCAGTAAGTACACAAATACAGGGCAAACTGTCACCACCCTGCAAAGCAATCTGCAGACAATTCTCTTTTACTGCTTTCATGATAATTAAATAAAATTAAAAACAAAAATATTTTTAAGCTAAATCAATCTAATTATATAGCATGTAGGATTCAATAAGCAATCTTTAGAAGACGAAATATTTTTTTAAAAAATAATATAATAAATGCATGGTAAATAAATTGGGTACTCTATTTGTAAAAAGAACATACTGATGGTTTGCTAATTGGAATGTTTGCCTATTCTCTCTACAGGTGGTTTAGGAAAAAATTCCATTAGATGTGCATTGGGTATATATGACCTTTAAGAATAAATGATGCATATCAATGTCATCAATATGCGGCACTCACAGAGTTGGAGTACACTTGCAGACTTTCATGCAACAAAGTGAATGTGTCCACTCCTGTCTCAGGTGTCATCACATCGGAATCTTCTGCTGGCTGCAGGACAGTAAATGGTGGAAGGTTGGTTCATCATTCAGTCAACAAATGACCAAAGAAAATAAATATACCTATTTTGCTCACATTGAAGAATAACAGCCAATGGAAGTTTCATGACAAGATAATTTTAAATTTACATTACACTTCATAACATTTTTTCTTTGGGGTGGTTGGGGTGGTGGAGATTTCAAGGGCTAAAACTAATCCAAAATAGTTATTTATGCAAATAAAAACCTTTTTTTTTTAAAGGGGGTTGTCAGTCCTGAGGCAAAATAAGAAAAAGCAAATGCTTCTGAAATGAATATAGATTATATATTTATTTGACACCCAATGCAAATGACTTAAAATTCAAGCTGAAATAAGATTTCAAAGTTAATATGATGCTCTTATTACTTAATTTCAATCAATAGCATCACGGAGCATAAATTATTTAATCATCAACAGTAAAAGTTGTATAGAAGAAAGATCCTGACAGCTGCTGCTTCTCTGATGTCCTAAGTACAATGTAATTCTTCTACTTTGACAGTCTAAATTATAATTTTGGTACTCTGACAGTTCCAAGTAAACTAATTCTGCTAATTTAACATTCTAAAGTAAACTATAATTTTACTAATTTCAAGTCTAAAGTAAACTGTAATTCTGCTAATTTAACATTCTAAAAAAGTAAACTGTAATTTTACTAATTTCAAATCTAAAGTAAACTGTAATTTTACTAATTTAAAGTCTAAAGTAAACTGCAATTTTACTAATTTAAAGTCTAAAGTAAACTGTAATTCTGCTAATGTGACAGGGTGAAGTAAAAGCTTACAGGCAGAGGCACTTCCGAAAGTGAGTTGGGGTCAACGTCTCCATAGTTGGCATAATAAAATTTGCAACTACACCGATGGATGATACGTTGAAGTTGCACAGTTTGCTCCCCTGAAACATTTTTCTAGAAAACAAATAATGAAACTTCATCACAAACTTTCAGGAAAAATTCCTTCTGTTGCAAAACTGACAATAAATGATTGATCTGTTTTATTTAAAATAACAAGATATACTCACTTGTTTTGCAAAACCCTCCTGTCTAATAAAAAATGTCACCCATCTCACAAAATACTGGCATAAAGTACACTTGTCTCAAAAGATTTCACCTACTTCATGAAACTCTCTTCTCTGACAAAGCACACTTGTCTAACAAATGCATCACAAAATCACATGCTGCACAAAACAGGCCTGTCATGAAACATATTTATTCACTTGTCTCACAAAACATATTTGTATTACAAAATATGATGTCAGGTCTCACAAAACATGTCAGTCAATTAAAAACATACCTATCATCTCTTGAATAACTTGTCTCATGCAAAACAAATCACTTGTGTTACAAAACACACCTCTCACAAAACACATTTTATATCACACAACACATCTTACAAAACATACCTGTCAATATTTTACTAAATACACTACTCATGTCTCACAGAAGATATCTGTCTTACAAAGCAGTCTCATAAAACACACCTGTCTTACCCAACACATCAATCTTACAAAACACACCTGCTCAGAGGATGACACTGTTGTGCACACCACACTTCCCACGCTCTGCCCACTGCTGACCATTTCTGGCAATCCAGTCAGACCTGTGGTTGTCCGGTCCTCCACATTCTCTCGAGACAACCATGGGATATTCTCATCTCCAAATACAAAATCTGGATCCACAGTGGCATAGTACTGCACAACCAAAGCTTCAAATCTAAATAACCATCATAATGTCAAGATAAATAAATACATCAACATACTGAAAACACTACACATGCACAATGCAATAACATTTGCACAAACACACACACAAACACACACATGCATGCATGTGTAAAAAAGACCAGCTCATATAGCACATTTTCGATTAAAATGACAACATGCCATAGTCCCCCATAATGACTGTAACCTCTCATAATAAGAGTCTTACAACATAGACGAATGCTTTAGCAGAACTCAAACAATGACTAAAAGTGTATAATGACCTTAATATAGAACAGACTACAGTCATTATTTAAGAGTCCAATGTACTGGACCTTACACCTAAGAAAAGTCATAGGTAAATTGTTAAACACATTAAATTACATATGCACACTAACATGGATAAATAAGCATACAGAAATCATGTGTCTCACCTGCATACAGTCTACGGTGCCAGTCCATGTAGACTTACTGCGAAGCTGACTAGCTCGCCAAATAGGCATGTGGATGTAGGAAATTATCTTTGCTCTGGCCGCACTAATGATCAGAAAACCTACTGTCTCACAGCCTTTGACCATAACCTGACTGTTGTGTAACTCAACTGTTGAGAAGCAAAGACAGAAAAGGACAATAAATAAATAAAGCCATTAATGAGAGTGCCAAAAATAAATGAGGTTTGCATAATGCTAAGTAAAACAGCCAAGAGCTGCTGGGCAAACTGAAACAGCCAGATCCTGAAAATCTGACTGTAATGAAAAACTACTGCAAAATAGTTTTATCAATACAATTCATCAATTCATATATATATAAGAGAGAGAGAGAGAGAGAGAGAGAGAGAGAGAGAGAGAGAGAGAGAAAGAGAGAGAGAGAGAGAAAGAGAAAGAGAGAGTGATTATGATTACTAAAAACCAGTTGATTAAGTCTGATTTTAAGGTTCCATGCTTGAAATAAAATTATTTAAAGATTCATTCAATCCATATTGAAGACAATTAACTCACTGAGCCAGTTGGTTGACAGGATATTTGTAGGCCGACATGCCTTTACACCATGTAATAGCTCCATGTTGGAGTTTGAAGGCTGCACAGTAAGACAAGTGGAAATCAATTTCAAAATTAATGTCCAGCATGGCAAAAATGCTTTGGATGTAGTGATAAAGATGGTAATATAGGGATGTGTACATGATGTAGTGATATGGGTGGTAATATAGGGGTGTGTACATGAAAATCGGTTTATATGTGCATGCACATTTAATTTCTGCCCTATCATCTCAATGATGGTAAGCAGTCAGAATATCTCGTGCTTACAAAACTGGAAATATGCAGATTAAAAGACTTTTTATCCTGTACACGTCTTTTTATACTGTACACATATATTGTAATTTTTACTCATTGTGTTTTTCACTGATGAACCCTAGCCATTGCTCTAATACAGGGGTCGGGAACCTTTTTGTCTGAGAGAGCCATGGACACAACATATTTTGAAAAGTAATTCTGTGAGAGCCATACATTATGTTTAAAACTAAAAATTCAAGTAAATGTGTAATTTTGTGTAATTTCAACACTAAAAGTACAATAATTATGTCTCTAATTCTTTTTAATAACATTATTATGCTGTTGCTAATCAATAATGAGAATTTTTTCCCATTAATGCGACTTCTGGTGCTGCATGGCTTTGCTGATGGCTTTGTAGTCTGGTTGATACGTGGTGAGGTTAAGCTTCATGCAGGCGTTGAGACTTCCATCCGTTAAACGTGATCGCAGGTTGGTCTTAATGTTCTTTAGATGTGAGAAAGACTGCTCGTATGCATACGTAGAGCCAAACATTGTCAGTACAGCAATACTCACACGCTGCAGTGTATAGTATGTGACGGGAAGCGCGTTCCAAGTTTTGACAATCAGCTGGTCTGCGTGTTGAAGTTTTTTAATTTCTGCCCACTTGTGTTGGCTCGCCAACTCTGCTTGCTGTCGTGCAAGTCTTTCCAAATCTTCATTCAGTGACTTGAACTTATTCACCCACATGTCTGAGGCCTTCAGGTCAGCAGCTTGGAGCTCAAAATCTCTGACGGAGACACCGGGGATGCAACTCAGGTCAGTGCTGTCCACTGCACACTCGTGTGGATGGGTGATGAACTTAAAAAGACGGGTGTGCTCGCGAAATTCTCCAAAGCGCGCTTTAAATGACTGCAGGAGATTAGACGTGAAGCCTGCTAGCTGCTGAAGATTAAGATGTTGAGCAGGGTCACTTGATGTGCACGTATCTTTGAACTCTCCCAGTTTTTCAAAGTGTAGTAAACGACCTGTTTCAATGTCAGTGATGAAGAGTTCTAGCTTGTTTTCAAATGCAAACACTGCTTGTTGCAGGGATAAGATTGTGTTTCCAACGCCTTGCATTTTCACATTGAGCTGATTTAGATGTTCAGTCATGTCTACGAGATAATAGAACTTCAGGAGCCACTCAGTGTCAAATAACTCGGGATGCTCGACATTCTTCATTTCAAGAAAAGTCCGGATTTCGCTCAGACAAGCCGCAAATCGGCTGAGCACCTCCCCCCTTGACAACCAACGCACGTTGCTGTGCAGAAGCAGACCAGGATAATTATTCCCAACCTCATCAAGCAGTGTTTTGAACTGGCGATCATTTAATGCTCGGGCAACAATAAAGTTGACTACCCGAACCACCAGTGACATCACCTCACCAAGCTGTTCGCCACACATCTGAGCACAAAGCGCCTCTTGATGGAGGATGCAATGAAAGCTTATGATGCGTCTGTTTTCATGCTCACAAAGAAGAGCGACAAATCCTCTGCTTTTCCCAACCATGCACGGAGCACCATCAGTGCACACCGAAACAAATTTATTCATCGGTAGATTTTTTTCTTTAGCGAACTCAGTGAAGGACTCGAATAAATCCTGCCCTCTTGTTGTGCCTTTCATAGACAACACAGCAAGACTTTCCTCATGTAGTGTATCACCGACAACTTACCTTGCAATCACGCTGAACTGGGATAAATTACTGACGTCTGTTGACTCATCTAAAGCGAGAGAAAAAAACGGTGCCCCATTTATGTCCTTGACTTGCATTGCCTCAATTTGATTTGACATCATGATGCTACGATCGTGAACAGTTCTTGCCGACAGAGGCATGTCTTTTATCCGTTTAATTATTTTGTCCTTATCCGAAAAGTCATCAAAAAGTTCATTGGCAACATCAAGCATGAATGCTTTGGCATACTCCCAATCTGTGAATGGCTTTCCGTTTCTCACAATAGCTAAAGCGCCAGCAAAGCTAGCCGAATTCAAGTCACCTTGTTGGGTCCAAACACGGATTTGATGCTGACTAACTTGCACTCTTGATAGCAGTTCTTGACATGCTTTCTTCCTGCTGTCTCCCACAGGATATTTCGATAATGCAAATGTAGAATGGCGTGTCTCGAAGTGTCGCTTTACATTTGACCGTTTCATAGATGCAATTTTATCACTGCATATTAGACACACTGCAGAACCCGTTCTCTCCACAAAGGCAAATTCCTCTGTCCATTCCTGCTGAAAAGTACGATACTCATCGTCTTTCTTTCTTTTAGCCATCTTGTCAAAAGGGTTTCTAAAATTAGTTAGCTGACCACGCGATTTAAATGAAACTTTCTGATCCGACGACAATCTGTTGTGCGGACCCTTTTGCACATGCACACATCGGCCGCTATTTTCGAAAGCTATATATGGCAGCCCCAGTTGAACAATTTCAGATATAGACACAATGACATGTATTTTTGTCACTTTTCCATAGAAATCCACGCTTTTAGTAAGGTTGGACTTCCACCAAGGAACAGCTAGCAGTTGAAGTCTGAGTTATAAGGTGAACTCAGGAACCGGCTGCAATGCATAGTTAATCATGTTTCAGACTCGTGTGACAATAATGATTTATATGGGCCTTATAACAGCAGCGTTAATCATTCTTTACAATTTCCACTAACTTACAATTTACATTATGTGAAAATCCAAACATCTAAAATTCTAAATCTTTACAATATATTTCTCCATTAATCCAAAGTTGCTAGTAATACGATTTAACTAATGAATACGTGGTGGGTTTTGACTCTCCCGTGATAACAATTAATCAATGGTAGTTCAATTACATACACGTGGTGTCCTCACCACTACTACAAATGTAATATCGCTGTGCCACTTAGCTTTGTAGAAAATATATTATCAATCAGCAATAAAATGCACAAGAAAATTCTACATACATTCACAATACAAAATATATAGAATTAATTCAACTCAACACAGAGAAATCAAGATATTACCACTATGTTGTGTTCTGATATTTTTCCATTAATCCAAAGTTGCTAGTAATACAATTTAACTAATGAATACGTGGCGGGTTTTGACTCTCCCGTAATAACAATTAATCAACGGTAGTTCAATTGCATACACATGGTGTCTTCACCACTACTACAAATGTAATATCGCTGTTACATGCCAGCATTTATTTAAAGACCCTGCTCTAGAATTAAGATGTAGATTAATTAAATTTCAGGATTTAGATTAATTAAATCTCCTCGCTTATTCTGAAACAGGCTGGCTGCCCAGATTTATCCTTCAGTCTGACTAAATTTAACCTCGTAGTTAGGACACGAAATTCAGTGACAGATAAACCTGTGTGATTTCACATTCAATAGTTTGAATATAATAATGAAAATACAATCAACATCACGCTCATGCATGTTACAATTAAAATGCGACATTGCTCACGCAAGAGAATTTAAATCCTTCAAAGAAAACATTTAGATTTTACATAGAAAGTGAATATGAATTAAAATCACGCACATACGCGTTACAAGTATAAACGCGATTATACACATTGTTTACAAACTTTACATCAAGGACTCTTTACATAAAAAGAATCATATGAACGTGCACCAACGTTCTGTGGTTACAATTCAGTTAATTTAGCATTATAAACCATTGTCTCACAATTCGACAATTACTGTAAAGAATGTAACGTTTCTAGTTTAGCCATACTGTTACCAAACCACGTGTCTAGAGAAGGTTGCAGTAAAGATATAATTTCTACATTAACAATCTCGCACATTCACACAATGATAACTTAAATAAAATGCAAGTTATAATTTAAGAAATCGATGTGTTTACCTTGTTCAATACACGAAGGTTATCGACACAGAGGGTTAGGCTTATCGGCTGATTGACTCGCGGAATAATTGATGCCGCCGGACAACGTTCCAAAGCGGTTATTCCTCTCAGAGTACTGATTAACATTCAAACCTGTTTATAAAGACTGGTGAATTCGGACAGAGAACCGTTATGTACGCACGTAGCGCTTGGGTGGTCCAGCTGTGCGTGCAATGTCCGTAGAAAGGGTCAGCCATGCCGCGCTGACACGGTCGTAAACCACGGACCCTAAAAGTGCCAGCTATCAGAGACTGGCAAGTCCGAGGAAGTTACGTATAATTTGCCCCGACCCTATTACAATCGCTGTGCCACTTAGCTTTGTAGAAAATATATTATCAATCAGCAATAAAATGCACAAGAAAATTCTACATACATTCACAATACAAAATATATAGAATTAATTCAACTCAACACAGAGAAATCAAGATATTACCACTATGTTGTGTTGTGATAGATCCGGTCCTAGTAATGAATGGACGCTCTAATTTTACCCATGTAAATCGGGTGCAATGCAGGTGTGCGTCTAACGTGGCCCGTTCATTCAGGGGTCTATAATGAATGAAAGTAGAGGTCAATTCACAACTTAGCCCTACGTTACATTATCTGAAAACAAGTGACTGTACATGGATAGTTAGTATCCGACTTTTGATGCGACCTTCACCTCTGGTTTTAGCCTGTTTCTCTGAAGGAGTAAACAAGGTATTTCATCAGTCTCTAAGCCTAATCACTAATGGATGTCTCTTTATGGAGGCGTAAGACTGGGAAAACCCACTGTTTTTTTTTTATAATCAAACATTTGTCTGAGAGCCAGTTGCAGCCATCAATAGAGCCACATCTGGCTCGCGAGCCATAGGTTCCCGACCCCTGCTCTAATATGTCTGACATGATGAAATATTACTGGTTAAAATATATATGTAAAAACAATGCCCTTATTTGAAATTAATGATCAGCAGGTTTTGAATTATTAAATGCACCTCTAATGTTAAAGACGAAATAAAACATTTTCTTACTTCCTCCGTGAATGCCACAGATTTGCTATCAGATTCAGACATGAGTTTTAGCAGCATGGAATGGGCGTGGCCCATCTGCAGTTTGCTCAGAGGACTCGGAGACGATGGGTCTTGCGTTGGTTCATTCTGAGGATTGTTTATGGAGAAGGAGCGATGTCTCTGTACAAATAAACAAACAGCAAACCATAGTATATTCATGAGCTGACAGGAGGTAAGAAGACTTATACGAATGTTAAATGAGTTATCTGGACTTTGATGCTGATTCTTGTATACACTCCTGTCGAAAACACAAAGATGTCAAAACAAATTTTGGTTAAGCTCCAGGTCATAAAATACAATATGCTTTTCTTTGTGCAATTCTCCAAAAAGAACAGTGAAAATATTTGCAGTTTTCCAATTAAAATAAGGTAAAGAAGCTAACCAGCACTGCGTTGTTTATTCTCTCTCTCTCTCTCTCTCTCTCTCTCTCTCTCTCTCTTATATCAGTTTTGTTTGCTTGTTTATATTTAGCCAAATTTCCTTACTGACTAACTGTTCATTCTAATACAGCAATACAACAGTAAATCCTAAATCAGATTTGACAAAATTCAATATCTGGATTTATCAACACAAAAAATGTTTATCAAAGAGTCTTTGGTGGAAAAGAAATTACCATGGCATTATTGTGGGCGTTGTCCACTTTAAACCCTTTCAATGCTTCTGAGGAAAGGTTACGCCTCAATGCCTTCGCTTTCATGTAACTGTCATAAAGACCAAGCACAATAGCTCTGTTTCGTTCATTCCAAGCACCCCGCATCTCATGAATGGCTACTTTGTGTCGAGGGGTCTTCTGAACCTGTAGCACCATAGATTTTAGAAAACAGCAAATGAAATATCTGAGGGAAGCAAAGGCAGTAAATACAGTTTTTACTTGAGATGTTCCGGAGCAGTCCCTTAGTTAAATACCATTAATTTTTAAAAAATACAGATGGCAAGCAGTAAGGAAGTCTAGTCATTTTTGAAGACTTTAGCTTAAATTACTTCCTTAAATTACTTGAACATTTGATGGGTATGGCTCAGGGTTGAGCAGCTAGCTTGGCAAAGACCACAAACATGAGAGATCACAACATGGTATGGATACTTGGTAAGCAAAGTTTGGTTTAAAATACACTTTCATTTGCATTTTCCAGACTTAAGTGAAAAAAAACCTTTGTCCATCAATATTATTTCAGTCATAAAAGATGGTTTTCTACACTTCAACAATTTTTTTTACTCCAAAGTTTCAGACTGACAACTCACATTCAAAACAACAAATAGCCAGATAACTTAGTTGTCCAAAACCATTCTGAATAAACAGATGTTAGTTACACTTATGCTGAATACAATTCTTGGATAAACTTATTATCAAAGAGTTTTCAACAAATTTAACAAAATTTTATAATTAATGTGTAGCTAATTAATTTGTTAGTTATACAACATATCTATACTGTTTTACACTATCAACACTGCAATGTCTATTCAGGCAAAACTGCCTTCATCAATATGCATGTTTCACTGTAAATTATGTATTGGTACCTGTTTAATATGCCAATAATTAAAACTTACTTGTTCAAGATCCACTTCAAGTTCTGGCTTGAGATTGCGACTGTCAGCACGATGATATGAAATCCTATTGGGTGATTTTAACAAAAATAAAGAAATAATTTTTATTTACCTTGAATAAAAAAAAAGAGAAATGGAAAGATGAATTATGTTATTATAAATGTCAAAATACAAAACTTAATGTTTTGTAGAAGAAACCAATTGAAACATTTTTCATTAAGTAACAGTATCTCCTACTAAAAAAAATAATTTATTTTCACTAAAATACATAAATTATTTCAATATCACAGTGGAACTTCTCAATCATGGTTTTATAAATATAAAAATTATATTGTATTTTAAAAAGAGAAAATGAAAAAAATCAAACAAGGCGAGTGGACACACAAGCTCAGCTGCAAAAATACTCAATATTAAGCGTGCTGTATTATGATTACCAATATAGTTGTACTATACTCGCAAATTGTACTACAGCAGTTAATTGATGTACTGTGGCAGTTCAATGGTGCATTACAGTGAATCATACATGATTTTAGAACTATTCAAATATGTACTACAGTTAACTGATGTATTGTGGCAGTTCAGTGATACAGTAATGTGGTTCACCAGTATATTTCAGCTGTTCAAATACAACTGGTAAATGATGTATTGTGGCAGTTCATTGATGTATTACAATGGATCACTGATATATTACAGTTATTCAAATGCATTACAGCAGTTAACTGTGTTACAATGTTATAGCTGTTCAAATATATATTACAGCAGTTTGTCAGGTCACTAATGTATAACTATGGTTCGTTTATATAATACAGCTGTTCAAATATGTATTAGAGCATTTAGAGGTAATGTAGTTGTTCACTGATGTATTACAGTGGTTCAGCTATATATTATAGCTGTTCAATTATACACTATAGAAGGCAACTGATATAGAATTCAGTAGTATATTAAATTGGTTCATCAAACTGTATCTCAACTGTTCAAATACAACAGGCAACTGATGTATTGTGGCATTCAGTGATAAATGAAAGAGGTTCACTAAAATATATTTTAACTGTTCAAATACTGCAGGTAACAGATGTGTTGTGGCAGTTTAATAATATATTACAGTGGATCACTGATATATTACAGCTGCTCAAGTATGACAACAGTTAATGGTTGTATAATGACAGTTCAACAATATATATATAACCATGGTTCACTAATGTATTACAGTGGTTCAAATATGTATTACAGTGGTTCATTCACTGATGATTATAGGAATTCACCAATATACTACCTTAGTTCAAAGATGTATTACAGCAATTTATCAATACACAATCACAATTCAAAGATGTATTACAGCAATTTATCAATACACAATCACAATTCAAAGATGTATTACAGCAATTTACCAATACACAATCACCATTCAAAGATGTATTACAGCAATTTACCAATACACAATCATAATTCAAAGATGTATTATAGCAATTCACAGGTGCATTCTAGAGATTCATTGATGTACTACAAGTGCTTCACTTCTGGTTATAATAGTTCACCAATGTATTAATACCATCTATCCAACAAGCTTTATTCTATACTTCAAAGATTAATTTAACCGTTGATAATCAATTTAACTTACTTTGACACAATAATTTACTACAATATTCATCGTTCATTTATGTTTTGCTAGCTGCTCACATAAATTAATTTCACTGCAGACATGCACTAAACTTATTTGAAACACTTAAGTATTAAACTATATACCATCCATTCATTCCTTTATTTGTTCATGTATTCCAGGGGTGCAAAAACTGCGGCCCAAGACAGGAGTTTTGGATGTTACCATTATTACGAATATAAAGCACATTATTTCATTATTTGTGTTGGATTTTTTCTACTGAGCCATCCATGTAGCAGCCCTCCATGCACTAATCAATTGGAAATTTGGCCCTCTGGTCTAAAATGTTTGTGCACCCCTGATGTATTCCTACTCTCATGTATTAGGTTCATTCCTTCATTCGTTCATGTATTCCTACTCTCATTTTTAGGTTCATTCCTTCATTCGTTCATGTATTCCTACTCTCATTTTTAGGTTCACTGGAGTTACATTGCAACAACTTATCTGAAACACTCCCTTCATTCATTCTTGCTGCATTTCCTATTTTCATGTATTAGATCCCTGTAGACACACAGCAACAACTTACTTTGAAACACTGAGAAAAAAGCTTCGATCAACTGGAACCCCTGAGGAGGAACTAGACTGCAAAATATTTTTTTTTAAATATTAAACTTTACTGATTAAACCAAAGCAGTTTTAAGGACACAGATTTTTTGTAAATAACCAAACTTGAAGAAAACATTTTATAAATAATCAGAATAAACATCAAGTTAATATATTGAATCTCCTCACAAAGATGCAAAATTGCCAAATTCCAGGATAAGCATTTTATTTTTAAAAAGTGTAATTCAAGAAAATATCACGAATGAACATTAAAATGTGTGCATTCTGAAAAGAATCAAGCAATGATCAAAACATGAAGGGGAAAAATCAACAAAGAACAAAGAACAAAGCATGGTGTATAAACAAAATCAATTCCTTCAGAAATATTATGAGGGGCACATGTGTAAAGACAAACACATATATGGATATATGAATAAAAGAAATGAACAATTAAAAAGTGGATTCAAATTTTTGAGGAAGACAAGCAGAAAATCTTGAAGATGTACTAGAAATTTTAATCTTTCTCTCATATGCATGCACGCACGCACGCACACACACACACACACATATGCATGCATGCACTCACAAATGTACACACACACACAATGCACTCAAATACAACTGTAATGTTAAATAAAATCTGAGAAAGATCTAATAATAAAATGTTTTCATCCTGTAACTGAACAAATATTCCTGTAGATAAAAAAAGACTAGAAATATACACAACATTGAGACAAGACTCCTGAGAACCAAAAACAAAGAGACATGATTTGTATCAAGTGATGTACCTCATTGTGCCGAAACTCCTGACAAAGAAAGATCTGCGTGGAATCCAAGTGGCATGTCAGATACCTGATGCTCCAGTCAGCACTCGGCCGATGCAACAGCCCATCCTCAATTGGCACCAAAGTGAGGCGGTTGCACATTCGCAGATTAAATAAGTCTGTTACCAGCTCAGCCCCATGCTGCTTGGCATTGGACATCCAGTGACACATAACAAAGCGGTGGAAATCAACAGAGAGACGAATTTTCCTAAAGAAATTCAAATTAATAAATACAATAACTGAAAGAAATGACTGAAAAACTACTATGACAGGAATGATCTATTGATTCTTATAACAGAAATTACCTATTGACTCATATTACAGAAATGACCTATTGACTCATATTACAGAAATGACCTATTGACTCATATAACAGAAATGACCTAGTAGGGAAAGAAATAAAAGCAAAGAAAATTAAAATACCCAAATTAATTATTCATAAATAACAATAAAGACAATGGCACAATGAATGGTTATTGTTTAGGTGGGAAAAATAAGAGCAAAGAAAATTAAAATAACAGGACTAATTAAGGACATCCATAAGAAAAGAAAACAAGAAAGGTACAGACCTGTAATGCCGGGTGAGCTGAGGTTTACGGGGAGTGGTGAGTGAGAAAAGTTTCCCTCGTCTCACGGGCCGAGTGACACTGAACATGCATTGCTGAAATTAAGAATATTATTTTGTTTCAGACTATTCTATTCCCTTTTGTGTAAAGTTCTAACTTTTAACAAGCTAATCAATGTATAATTACAGCCACTTCTCACTTTTAGTAATATCACCCATTCAATTATCGCTGAGCGGCAAAACAGCCTGCCAGGATCACCCACCACGTAACTGTGACCTTACAGGCAAGACTTTAATTTGCATTACAACTTTCAAAACCATGATCTGTCGTTTTAATTTGCAATATAGCTTTCAAACTCAAGATCTGAAGCTTTAGTCTGCATCATAGCTCTTATATCCATGATCTGAAGCACTCATAAGAAGTATGTTATAGTAAAACATAACTGGAACTAAGTTACATCTCAACAGAGTATCTTAGCCTAAATACTGGTACCTCAGCCATGGATTTCACACTAATAATGATGCTTCAGCCAAATTCTTCTTCTACAAAATGATGTAGCATACAATCTTATGAGTTTTATATTCAAATAAAGTATTTTCTCCATAAAAATGTTTCTATAAAAAAAAATATGTATACTGTACACAAAATGAAGAGAATAAATGCACTCAAATAAAAATAAAAATAAAAAGTTCCAAACCTTGATTTTTTCCAAGAAGCGTAAAGAGCTAGCATAGAGTTCAGGACAAGAAGGAATATCACTGGTGTTTGATGCAACTGGCTTCGTCTTCAGACTAAGGTCAAGGTTCAAGTTCTGTGAGCGGAAAGCACGAAAGGAATCGTGCTCCTGCAAAAACAATGATTAAAAGTTATTTCTAATTTCAAAAGCCTTTTTAATATTTTAAAGGTAATTCTCTTCATAGGCATACAGTTAACTTAAATTATAATTTATAACAAAATTATAAATTGAATTTATTTTAATTACATGAACAGTATTTGCAGCTTTTTGTAAAGATTGATTTTGAATTAAATGCAAAACAATCCTGACATAAAGCATTTGTTATGTAGATCTAACTACTCTACCAAATGTCATGTTTTGTCAGGTTGAGATCTCAGTTTCAAAAAACAGCACATGTCAAATTTAACATGAAGATAAATAAGATAAATCAAATGAGATAAATTCTATAAACTAGAAGTGTTTAGAGAACACTCATCAACATGAGGCATTTTCATTCAAATTTTTCTTGGTTGAATATTAGTACCAAGGATAGGAACCCCTAGTAGCACAAGAGTTAAGAGAAATCATTCATAAAAATATATGTCATATCAGTAACATTACTTTAAACCAGGGGTCTCAAACTCAAATTGTTCTGAAGGCCAAATGAGGACTTGTAAAGTAATCCGAGGGCCGCATCACCAGAACATATTTTTACAATGATAAAAAGTCAATACAAAAGACAACATAATAAGAACATAGTGTTTTACAAATTTTATTTAATGTGAATTTTCGTTGGATTGACTGATGTTGGTAAAGAAACTTCTTTCTTTGTCTAATGCTGATTTAAGTAGCATAACTTTATCTTCTTTAACTTTGCCTGCGTACGCATCATATTTCTCATGGTGCATTGTTTCGTAATGCTGACGTACACATCATATTTCCCATGGTGCATTGTTTCGTAATGCCGAAGTACATTGTACTCCTTTTGGAAAAGCTATCATCTGTTGACAAACGAGACATTAAATTTTACTGCTAACCTCAGTGACAAATTATAAATCCTCCCAGTTCACTTGAAAAATTCTCTTTTCGTCCACAAGCTTTCTTTTTTGAAACAGAAGACATTTATATGGCCACTTATTTTTATAAAAATGTAGCAAAATCAACTTGATCACTTCCATTACATAAACTGGATATCCACATTAAGCGCAGCAAGTATAATCAATCAAAAGACTTTAATAAATAAATAAGAATTTCTTTGGTTAAGACAGCATTAATATCAGTGGCAGCGAGAGAAAAATAAATAAATGAAATGTCATTTTTTTTTTAAAACGCAAAATACTTCGCAGGCTGCACAAAATGCCCTCACAAGCCGATTGCAACCCAATGGGCCCTGTACAGTACAAGAGTCATTAAATTACTTTCAAGAATTTATTTCTCACAGTATTCCTCTAACATATAACATTACACTTTTGTTATGTGCGAAATCATGAAGAATTTCCACGAATGCTGAAAGCACCCAACCATGTCTCAATACAAAGCAAGTGTTGTCATATACAAACATACAATATAAAGAATGCAACTGTCTCTCTACATATTAAGTGTTGTCATTTACAAACATACAAACAAAGTACCCAACCATGTCTCTCTACACATTAAGTGTTGTCATTTACAAACATACAATACAAAGTACCCAACCATGTCTCTCTACACAGTAAGTTTTGTCATTTACAAACATACAATACAAAGTACCCAACCATGTTTCTCTACACAGTAAAGGCTGTCATTTACAAAAATACAATATAAAGAACACAACCTGTGACAGAGTGGAGTTGTCTGTCCGTATTTTTTAATTAAATATTATATTACTTGTTTAGTGTCAGTGACATGACCTTTGGGTACTGTGTTTTCTAAGTACCAGAGTTAAAATAACAACTCATGAAGAGAATGTGCTAGAACTTGCTGATGTAATCTTAAACCAGTCTGTCACACTATAAGACAAAACACATTACCACACCAGATATACTCATTCAAAAATAAAAAAAACAAGCACAACACACAATACATTGAAACATATCTACAGGTTTAACTGGTCTGTCTTGCTAAATGGCTACTTACCTGAAGGGAGAAATCTGGCACTTTATCAGGTGCACAAGGCATAACTGAATGGTGGTCATTTGGGTCCCCAAGACATAACCACTGAAGACCAACACTGCAACAACCCCCCAAAAAAACCACCAGGTAGATAATGCAAAACCATTAATTCACAAAACCATAGCACACCAACAGTGAAGGAACAAAAGATTAGAATGACAATGCCACATCATTTATTCACACAACCACAGCAACCATCATTGCAGCAACTAAAACATTGGGCAGAAACAGTTGCATCATCTATTCAGACAACCATGGTAAAGTAAATTGCAGCAGCCAAAACATCACGCAGACATGTCACAAATCATTCACAACCACTGTAGATCGAACTGCAACAACCACAACACTAGACAATGCCAGATACCTTACAGACACAATCACTTCACACCAAAACTGCAACCCTAAAAAGTAGGTAGGCAATGACATAATTTATTCACATAACCACTGCCATAAACACTGCCATAAACACTGCAACAATCTTTTTTAAAAAATGGTTTGACAATGACGTATATTTATTTCATACAATCACTGCAAAACAACTGTACAATAACTAATAATACAGGCAAACAATGCCACATATTTATCTACTCAACCACCACAAACCAGCACTACAACAACCAAAAACTAAGCAGACAATTTCACATAATCCATTCACACAACCACTTCAAAGCAACAACCAAACAACTAAGCACCCAATACTGTAAAAAATTAAAAATCTATGTATACTAACCATAAAGCATCTCATTTACATTTTTCACCTAACAAAATAAAACAAGACTGAAAATATAAAATGTGGTGATAAGCATGGAGGTATAACTTCTCTTTACCTCATCTTCAAAATATAACTGTTATCTCCTATTTGTTTCTCCCCACTCTCCCCTCCCATACTCCCTTAATTTCAATCACAGCTGTTCAAACCCTTTTAGGAACAAGCAAGATGTACCTGAATTTGAGGTTGGGTAGGTGCAACAACTTGCTCTCATTGTATTTAGAAGCAGTCCGCACAGAAATATCCAGATTTCCCTTCAGCACAAACTGACCTAATAAATAAAATTAAATTAAAATTAAATTAAATTAAATAAACAGAACAAAATTAAATAAAGTAAAAATAAAATAACTCATTTCTCACCATTGGTCCAATCCATGACCATATGCGACCAAGTCCAGTCCATGAGTTCTGTGTTGTTGTATGGGTCCAGTGAAGCATGATACAGCCAGCTCATGCGTTCAATGGCCATAGTCAGTCGACCATGCAAGAGGAGTCTCATCTTGTCCCAGAAAGGCAAGGGCTGACTGGGATCAACAGACGGACGACTGATGAGGTCCATAGAAATGTTAAATAAAGCCACAGCAGGTTCCCAGCAGACTCCGTAAGCCAGAGTTATGCGATGAATGTCTAGAAAATAACAAACGCAATAAAGCTAATTCCATTAAACAGAAACGTATGATTTATTTCTACAATAATCAATCCAACAGTAAGGAGTACATAAGCCAGGGGTTCAAAATTTGGTCAAATTATACAATTTACAAAATTCACACCTGCAAAACCTTATTTAAGACTTAACAAGCCAGTGGCATGCTTATATTTAAAACTTCTGAATTCCACCAGTGTCGCACATCACCAATGACGGTGTCATCAAACATGCAGAATAGGAAATTTACCGGCCAGGGTTTGTAAAATTGGTGGAAATTGCAGTATGAGTGTTGGAAGACAAATTAATCATGATTCATGATGAAGTAAGCTTCAAAAAGTTAGATTCCAAAGTTGCTATTTGATGAACATATGGAAATCAACAAAATATATCCACTACCTTAAGGCTGAAAGGACCACTTGTTTAAGGACAAGATCACTACTGGAAAAAAAATGCAGTCAGGTATGCAGCAACTGCCCTTAACAGTCAAGGATAATGTCTTCCCTAACTAACTGTAAAATTATTTTTTTACGTGCTGAAATCTCTGTGCTTGAGAAAAGAAAAAAGTTGAATATCAAGAGTACCCGCCTATCTTCCATTAGCACTGGTAATATTCAATTAACAGTGACATTACACACCACTGCTATTTTCCATTAGCATTAATAATATTCAATTAACAGTGACATTACACACCACTGCTATTTTCCATTAGCATTGATAATATTCAATTAACAGTGACATTACACACCACTGCTAAAATCATGGAAGAATTTAATAGCAGGCAGGTTTCGTTCTACATCCATTCCTCCCCAAGGAGCATCCACTTCAACTGTGCAAGTACGCTTGGCTGCAACAAAAACATATACACAGATACATGAAGGACCATTTTCAAAATTCAAAGTTAATCAACTGACTAATTTCAATAACACTGACAACAACTACTTCACAATTTACATGACGTTAACTAATGCAAAACTAACAAATAAAACCTATACTGATGGCACATATGGCTGTAATGATGTCTTATATGACTACGTTGATATACAATATACATGATGTGAATGCCCTTCCTTGCTATAATTATATCAAACCTGTGCACAGGGTTTTTGGATATTATTCAAATTGCCAAATATGGAAAGGTTATATTAAAAAAAATGGGAAAAATGTCTAACACTGCGACAGTGATGCCTTAAATCATACTATATGAAGTGTTAGGTTGTCTGCTGGTTCTTAAGCCAACATGAGCACTAGCTGAGTTGGAAGTCAACCTGTGCAGTTATTATTGTTCAACATCACTGTTCAACCAGATTTACCCCATTTCTAATTGCAACTCACGGGGCATCACTTTGAATGCATCATTGTTTTACTGGGTTTGCCCACTACCGCACACATTCTTACATCAGTTTGACATTTCCAAATATGTTTAGCGCACATGTCCCTAAACCTGTTTTAAGGTATAGTCAGTGATACGTCACCTTATCAGGAGTTCAACAATCTTGCAATTTAAATTACTGACGGATCTTAACAGGGAAAACTGGTGAATGGTTATGATTTAACATTCACTAAAATGTGGTTTATAAAGAAATACTTTTCATGTAAGTACATGAGAAAGCAATTATGACTGGGATTTAATGAAATCCAACAATCAAAAACTAAAATAAAACATATGCAGCAACTGATCCCGTCGAAGGATGATGAGTTTCTTTCTAGTGATGAAATGGCTACAGCGATGTCAAACATGCCTGCAAGATGATACACATGGCTACACTGATGTCATGCAAGATACAATGATGTTTTACACCAGGGGTGCACAAACTCCGGCCCGCGGGCCAGATCCGGCCCGCGAAGAGTTGACGAGTGGCCCGCCATGTCAAACGAAAAAGTCAAATGTTTACTTTATACACTGAGTGATTTGAAACAAAGCAGCACCTCCTGACCCATTTTTCCAGGCGCTCCGTGCAGATGTTGTCTGCCCGCTGACATAACACTCACAGAGGCAAGAGAAAAAAGCTATACCAAGATAGGCAGCAAACATGCTTGCCCCTTCCTGTGATATGGTTGGTCAGTAGCTGTTAAGCCTTAGTGTCCGATCTACCACATTCTGTTGTTTATTTTGATTATATTTTTGTGACAAAATGGCAGCTAATCGTAAAAGAAAAGTTGACAAGGAAAACCGGCAGTTTAATGATGACTGGTTAATGCACTTGTCCACACCAGCATACTTGGCAGCACATACTTCTGCAAACAGGCTTTCTCACAGATGAAACTGAACAAAAGCTACACCTGCGGTCAGCTGACTGATGATAATCTGGAAGCAATTTTGCATCTTTCAGCGTCAAACATCAAGCCTGACATTTTGAAGCTTGCAGATGACATGCAGCACTATCCATCACACTGACTTTGTGAAAGTTGACGTATCATAACATTTTTAGAATGAGTCTTAGTATACAACTTCTTTGTCATAATTATAGTCTTAATCATCATTTGTGTGTTCTTAGATGTAATGTTGCTTATATGGGACGATTTTGATCTTCACTTTTTTGTGGCCCCCGACGGTTTCGACAAGTCAGATTTTGGCCCCCGACTCAAAAAGTTTGTGCACCACTGTTTTACACTGTTAATATGATTTGAAATAAATGGCTACAGAGATGTCAAACATCACTACAAGGATGTCAAGCATGTCTATCATGGCTTCAATTATGGCTTACATGATTACAATGCAGTTAAATAACTAAAGTTATGTCAAACGTAGTTCCAATGCTGTCAGACATGTCTACAATTTTATTAAACATAGCCACAATGATGTCTTATATTGCCACTATGTCAAAATAAATTACTATAATGACTACATTCATGCTTACAATGATTGCTTTCCAACAACTCCATCCAGAACCATAATGGGCTAGTAAAGGAGAACTGAAAGCTCATTATAATGACCAAATGCTTTCAGTCTTTCTCCTAATGCTCATAAACCACCACCACCACCACCACTCCATACCACCCCTGTCCAAGTTGTTGTATTTTTAGAATCAATATGTACATTTCTTCTTCGTGGCTTTCTTTTGTTATCCATCTGTAAATTCATATTTTTGTTAAGTGTTATGCAAACTATAAGCACAATGTTGCACACAGTATCATGTAATGTACTTGTACATTAAGTATACATCTGTACAATGATGTACACAGTATTGTGTAATGTACTTGTACATTAAGATTATATCTGTACAGTGCTGTATACAGTATTATGTAATGTACTTGTACATTAAGATTATATATGTACAGTGCTGTATACAGTATTATGTAATGTACTTGTACATTAAGATTATATCTGCACAGTGCTGTATACAGTATTATGTAATGTACTTGTACATTAAGCACAGATCTGTACAATGCTGGACACAATATTAAGTACATATCTGTAAATGCTGTACACAGTATTATGTAATGTACTTGTATATAAGTATATATCTGTACAATGCTTTACATGGTGTTATGTAATGTACTTGTACATTAAGTATACATCTGTACAGTGCTGTACACAGTATTATGTATGTAAGTATATTAAGTATAGATGCTATGAATCCACACATTGTTATTTATATGTTTGTTTTCTTTATTTGCAAAATTTTTCATACCTTTAGTGTTAGTTATCTGTTTATAGTCTTTATCTGTATAAATGTTACATATCTGTACTACTACCTGTTCATATTCTTTATCTGTAAAATATCTTTCATATTAATTATCTGTTCATATTCTTTATTTGTAAAATTTTACAAATCTGTCCTGTTAATTGGATACAGATCTACAAATATACTGCTTGTTTACACCAATTCAATTAAGCACTCGCATTTAAATCCCTTTCTAATGCTGGAACTAACTTTAATCTGCACCACTACAGATTCCATATTACAAAAAAATAGTATAACTTGAAAGTCATGATTTTCCTCCAAACAAGTTTATACTGCAAAATTAAGATGTTTAATTTACACCAATTTAAATTTAAAACAATATTTTAGGAATACATCTATGGTGTAATTTGAGCAACACCTGTACTTAATGAATCTGTTTAATGTTATGTGTTTGTATTCTGTTATCTAATGTATACTATTTTCCATGTCACAACCTGACTCAAGAAACGATAAGGACTTGCAGATGAAGACATAACCACATCTCACCTCGTTTAGTTCCTTCACGTTCTGCTCCAATGAGCCGTCCCCACACATGCATATTTGCTATGTCCACCATAGGCTGGGGGAAATCACGAAGCGATACAGACCATTGCTTGACACTAAAGTTGACGGAGCGACACCATAATGTTACAAATTCCATGTCATCAGTTGGTCCAGGGCTGTAAAAGCCCAAAGTTAAAATTATCACTCAAATTATAACAACATAAATACAACTTAGATCATAAATGATACGTATCCTGGTGACAAATGGGTTAAAGGCGTGTGAATGCATTGAGAAGAACAGTGAAGAGGTGCAAAAGTGGATTCTTGGCTAATTAAAGATTGGGTCTGTATGCTGTAAATGCCCAGGATCAGGATATTAAAAGTATGACTAAAAGTGAAGAGATTTCACTGAAAGTTTCAAATGCAGCTAATACATAACATGGGCATCACTTTTTTTTGTGAGGCACTGATGCTGCTATATGAAGGTAGAGAAGTAAAAGAACCTCTTATTTCACTGTATGTAACTACCGCTATTTTAAGGTAGAGAAGTAAAAGAACCTCTTATTTCACTGTATGTAACTACCTCTATTTTAAGGTAGAGAAGTAAAAGAACCTCTTATTTCACTATATGTATCTGCCGCTATTTTAAGGTAGAGAAGTAAAAGAACCTCTTATTTCACTATATGTAACTACCACTATTTTAAGGTAGAAAAGTAAAAGAACCTCAGATTTCATTGTATGTAACTACCGCTATTTTAAGGTAGAAAAGTAAAAGAACCTCAGAATTCATTGCAATTAACTACTGTGCATATAGAAACTTATATTTAAACAAAAATCATGGCAGCTGTTGGGGTACTGTTGGTGGGTAAATGTCAAAGTGTAATTTAAAGGAGATACCTTGCAACTGCTCTTAAAAACCACATTAAAAGCAGGCTTGTCTCTTGTTGCCAGATCCCACCCAATTAAATTACAAAGCAATTGAAATAATTCCACACTTATTACGCTTATTAAATAGAATCTCTTTCGTGAATCTATAGTAAACTTAATACATTTAAGTATATTTAAATAAATTTCATCCACAAAAAATGACATGTACCAATGAATGCTCAATACTTTACAGTTCTCGATAACTCTTGGTAAAACCAGTAATAACGTTCAGGGGACCGAGCAAGAATCAGATAAAAGTGATGAACTCCTGAGATATCAGATTGTCTCTGCTGGTTTTTCACCACCAGCAAAAATAATTTAATAAAAAAATCAAAAGTGCCAGGAAATTGCCACTCACATGGTGTTTACACAATGAATGGAATCACAAAGTCACCTTTCCTATAAGTGTGCATTTTTGTGTCAAGTTTCATTATCTGCACAATGGTTCATAGCACTGAACTTGGTTTGTTAGTGTGTTGATTTCCTGTCATTATTAGTGCAGCTCATCCACACAAATATGTTTAATTACAAGGGGAGTAATTCAATCATAATATAATTTCCATGAGAAGAGGTGTTATGGGGATTACTTTAATGCCATTTGGCACAAGAAATTCAAATTGTATTTTCAGTATTGAGACTTGTATATAACTGCAAAATTTTGATGTTTTATACTTGTGTAGGTTGTTATTTTTAAAGAAATAATAACTTTTTTGTGTAAATAAAGTTATCTTTCAAACTGACCTGGGTTTGAAACAATGTACTTCTGAAACCGAAAATATTCACGTTTGTTTCAAGATTAAAGCAATATACTAACACACGCAATGTGGCACATGTAAAGAGAATGATATTCAACATTAAAATAATTTCCTTGTTCTTTAGCAAGGGGAGGCTACTGATAAGCTTTATTTTTCTTTTATCTCACCTTGGATGAGGATTTTTTTTTTAGTTTTGACGAGTATGATATACTCATGCTGCGTATGCACATCTGGCTGCATGATGCAAAATTTCAATTAAACACTTTCAATAACTAGACAAGTAAGTTTATCATGCCTGTCTTTGTCGATCTCTTTCATGACATCAATCACATTTTTTCTTCCATGATAAGAGGGATCAGCAAGTGCGACAATTTCAAGGTCTTCCATCAGCCATGTGAACAGCTGGGTTCTGATGGGGCTATTGCTGTACAGCTGCCTCGAACGCTGAATGTAGATTTCCGAGCTCTTTTTATACAGAGTCGCATACAATTCCTCTCTCTTTGCAACTGGACGAATGGAAGAAAGTAAAAGATTTTGTTACTGTAATATGCATTGGAGCAAAAGTTATATATATATACACAATACCTTAGCAACTGCACTGATTTAGAATATTTCTGATTTGCAAACTCACAACAGTCTCAAATATTTTACCAAAATTCAGAAATATGAATGAATTTAGAACTACCAACAAAAAAATTACTGTTCAGATAATAACAATAAATGAATGTATACAAAGAGAATTTTGTGATTACTTCAAAATAAAGAAAGAAGTCAACTAATACAATTTATCTGCTCTAATCTGAAAATTGACATTCATCATAAAAGAAATATAATACAAAACAATATTCATCACTACAAAGGGTCCATTGTCAAATCCAAATATATTTGCACTTTCCAATTTAAAATGCACAAAATAGAAAGATCCAAGATTTATTCCAAACTCCGTATCTCAGGTAAGAAAGACATTAAAGAATCATACTTTAACTATCAGAAAGGTTTACCAGATATATTCTTTGTTCTCTGCAGTTCTTCCAGCTTGCTATCCATGACCTCGGTTCTCTTTTTACTTTCCATGACCTCATCTTTGAGTAACTGAGGAAGAGAAAAAAAAGAAAGAAATTCTGTGAAATAATAACAAGTACATGACTGAGGATTTTCACACCTACATTTTCCTAACTGTCGAGAGTAAATGGGGAAAAACAATTTAATATTTTAAAATTCTTTATCAGGTTCTCAAATCAGTGAAATGCAAATATTCTCTCTAACCACTTTTATTTATTTAAATTTAATAAACAGATATACACCTTTGCCCATGTAAATTACCTAAACTCCCAAATTAAACAAATATATCTCCTAATTTTGAATAATACAGCTGGACATAAAAATATTTCACTAGGTAATCTAGTGCAACACTTATCACTCATGACATGGACAAAGGAAAATGGTTTAATACCAACATGGCGTAATTTTGTGGTGTAAGTCTGCATGTAGTACATGGAACATGTAAGATCTGAATTGCACACAGATTGTCTGCCCATATCTGCATCTGTCATACCTCATAATTGAGTCCTATCTTCACTTCAAATGGATCATCACACACTTCAATGGACAGCATCTGTTAAGGGATGAATCAATCATTTGTATTTGTAAAGAATAATATAATTATTTATGTGACTTTTGTTTGTCCGCTACATTTTTAGACAAGTCTATTGTCAACTAAATGTCAGCTACTCACTGAGCAGTCTCAGACATTTTGTGAAAATGTTACATTAAAATCTGCAAGCCAGCCAGGCAACAGAGTTAGGGAGAAGACGAAGAAAATCCTGGTGGATCTGAATTTGGGTCCATATATGATCCACACGCAATTTCCCAACTTACTGAAAACAATGCTTATAGAACCATTACCACTAAAAACATAGTGAGAGAGAAAAATCCCAACCTTGCCGAACTCAAAAGATTGTATTGTTACCTTACTGAAATGCTAAAAGAATTAACAAAAATCTATTTTCACCTTTGCTTTGATCTTGATGTCAGGTGGGAGGGAGCTTTCTAAGGTGAAAGGTTTCTTCTTGATCTTGTGAACCAGCTTCAGCCATTTGACTGTGTTTAGTACCTAGAGTCATGACAACAAACACCACATTAAGAGTTGTAATATATGTAAGGTTATAAAAGATAAGGTCTTTTAATCACAAAAAATACAGGTAACCAGCTTCAGCCATTTGACTGTGTTTAGTACCTAGAGTCATGACAACAAACACCTCACTAAGAGTTGTAATATATGTTTGTAATATATGTAAGGTTATAAAAGATAAGGTCTTTTATTCACAAAAAATACAGGTAACCAGCTTCAGCCATTTGACTGTGTTTAGTACCTAGAGTCATGACAACAAACACCTCACTAAGAGTTGTAATATATGTTTGTAATATATGTAAGGTTATAAAAGATAAGGTCTTTTATTCACAAAAAATACAGGTAATCACATATCTATGTGATGTAAGGATCAACGTTCTGAATCTTTAGTAGGCTGTGTTTGTGCATAAAACTTACATTCTGCTCGTTACCTAGGATACTAAATTAACTTACACTGAAAGTTGAAAATAACTAATATTTAACTCGTTTGTGCCCTCATGTCTAATTACAATTCTGAGTATGTAAACAGAATCTAACAATGAACATTTTAAATTTAAAAAGAGTCAAAATTTAATCACATTTACTATAGAGAGTCTGTACATTGACTAAAGGCAAACAAAAATGCCCAAACTGCATGGAAAATACCTCTTCAAAGCAATCAGCAAAGTTGTACTTGTAAGGAAAGATGATATCAAAGCTTTCACAGGAAAAGCCCCTAAAGGAAAAAAAGGAAACGGCCATCATGATAATGCAATAAACCAAGGTTCTCTGTCTTGCCACGCTTTCAAGTTCGAGTTTAATTCCATTCATCCAACTCATTGCTATTACTACAAACTAGGGGAGAGCATTAGTGTAAAAAGATTTAACAAACCTGGACATCTTACAAATGATAGAAATGCACGTGCCCTTTGATTGATGTCTGACTTACAATGGTTCCTATTAATGGTGATTTATTTTCCCCCCTGCAAAAGATCTTACCTCCCCTACTTCTCAAATTAGGCTAATAATAGCCATATATGACTACATACTGCCCAAATTAAGTCAACAATGGGACAAAAAACAAAAAATCCTTAAGATGATATTGATAAAGGGCATTACAAATCAACAAATTCAAATGAATCTATGAAATTTTTTTGTTGCTCTTAACTCTAATAAGAAAGTCTTGTTGCTGCTTTTACTGAACACCAAAGTGATACAAATTATCACACACACTAAGGACATACAGACAAACAGATAGACAGACCAAACATCAATTGGAAATGCAGGTAAAAATTAACCCTTCCAGGAAACAAATTATACATACCAGCCCCTGTTTACAGGTAGTACAAGCCCTTTGAATCCCTCTCTGTCTACTTGAAGCTGAGAATAAGGTAGGGTCTCCAACTGAAACCCCTGTGAATAATAATTCGTTTGAATTTTATCACATGCTGCTGTACGAAATAATATCTTTTCAAAACTTTTCAATACAAACATACAATTAATTAGGAGTTGATTAATTAATTATCAATAACCAATACGAATATAACTGCTGCAATTCTCTAAAGATTCTTTCCATTTTCAAAATTTTGTTTCACTTTATTTCTTTGTCTTGGGGAAGAAGAAATGGGAGACTAGTCACAAAACACGCAGAGTGAAATAAACACATAAATTATGAAAGTTATCATACATGAATCTTACGTTCAAAAAATAATTTTCTCAAAGTGAAAAAAAAAATTGAAATTAAATATGGAGTGAGTAGGGCATTGGAGTGCAGGAATTATTTTAAATACAATGTTTGAAACATCAAAAATTAAAGTTATCTGATACTCATCCTAGGAGACAAGCGAGCTGAAAGAAGTCACCTCTTTCACCTATCTGGGTAGCATTGTATCACAACAGGTGGTTCTGACGAGGACATCAAAGTCAGAATCGGGAAAGCTAGCTACACCTTTATTACCCTGAGACCTGTCTGGAGGTCAACATCCCTGTCTGTATGCAACCAACTATGAACTTTCAACAGCAACATTAAGTCTCTCCTCCTCTATGGCTCAGAGGAGGAAATGAAGAGCTGCAACCTGTCATGGGGTGAGCTGAAAAAGGCTGCCCAGAATCGAGTGCACTGGAGGACTGTTGTCGAGACCCTTTGTTCTACAAGGAATCCAGGGAAATAAGCAAGTAAGCAAGCTCCTTCTCAAGGGCAAATATAAGAAAGGTGCATTGGACAAGACCTAAGGGTGAACACACAATAAATAAATTAAAACATTTAATAACAAACATGTCATTACCTGCACTGAAAAAATGTTGTGACCATCACACTTGACAACAAAGTTGCGCACCTCAATAACCACTTCAGGTAGTGTCGCAGTCACCAGAAGATTGTGCGTGCGGACGCTTAGCCTGACAGAGGTAAACTGACAAATTACAGTATATATCTCATAAGACAATTATGGCTGGTAAAAGCCATTTTGATGCCAAACTGCTTAAAATCAAGAAGAGAAATATCTAAGTGTTGAAGTTATCTTCCCCTATAAGAAAAAAAATCTAGTGACTATACTGTTATATTAATTTCGCTAGCTACCTTTAGCCTGCAAAGGAATAATTTTCTTCAGAGTATAAATCGTTTTCTTATCTATATCCAAGTCTGGAAGAGTGCAAAAGCCTGTTGTTATCTCCTTTTGAATGTTAACACTCAGCTTGCCTATTTCTTTAAATTCCTGAAATTACTTTCCTTTGGGTTTACACAGTACTCAACTGAAGACCAAGTAACCAGTATGTACAATATCTACTGAACCAGTGACAATATCTACTAAAGCCATGTATCAAGTGACAATATCAACTGAATATCATGTGAGAAATAAGATATCTATTGAATACCCTGTAACCAGTAGCAATAACAACTGAAAACCATAATACCTGTAATTATTTTTACTAAATAAATGTGAGAAATAATGTCCATTCAAAACCATGTAATCAGTAACAATATTTTGTGAGAAATAACAATATCTATTCAAAATCAATATCTAAAATAGTGGTTCCCAAACTTTCTCACTTCACGGCCTCCCTATTGTATCAGGATTTTTTCCATGGTACCCAAAATCAGAAAACACCAATCTGTGTGAGAATACTCATTTGGAATATCCTGCAGCACTTCCTTGAGATAGGGAAACATTGATCTAACGAAGTAATATTTTATCCAGGATATCTCCTCTCAATGACACTGCAATCTATTGATTGCATTTTCACATCATTTTGACTAATTATGCCCGCTCTGGGTAGGTAAGGTGTTAAAACCATTTTAGCATCTGTTAATAACTTTATCTTAACCTGAATATTAATCTGTAAGCAGTCTTAACACTTCTCAAAGGAACACTAACAAATATGCCTCAAAACGAATTTTGGGATTGCAAATTTAAACAAATGTCTAAAATCCACCTGTGATTCCTCGACAGATTTGCAGTTAGATGTATGTCAGCATGGACAAGCACATTCACCACTAGGCGTGAATACCGCTCACCCTCTACTGTTGCCTTTTCAAGTTTGCGTGTTAAGTTTGCATTCCTGACACCTGAAATAGATGCACATTTTCTGCAGTTTAAAATTAATAATAAGAGATTGTCAGAATCATGTTTTATAAACGTTCTTGAAATAGGGTAAACTATAATTTAAACAAAAAAAAACCCCAGACTTAAAAAGAGAAGATAAATATATCATACATAAGTTCATCTGAAAACATTATCTATGGGCTTGTAAGTTTAAATTAACAAAAAGGTACATGAAGGAAGGGTGGATGGACAGGTAGGGAGGCAAGAAGGTAAACAGACAGACATAGACAGGCAGGCAAGCAGATAGACAGACAGACAGACTAACTTTTGTCAAGAACCTTACCTTTTATTATTTACTAGGCAGTTTTCATGCACGTCTTTCTAAACACATCTAACATAATCACTCCTGGCACAAATGTCTGTTACAATTCTCTCTTATTAATAAACCTTCAACAAATAAACTTTCTTGGAGAAAGTAATCCATTTCTTTTTAAATGGTCTTTTAAAATGGAAAATTGCCTGGAAACACCAAAATAAAACCTGTAAAATAAAACTCACCTCCCTGCATGGAATGCATCTTCTCAACCAATGAGGTGATGTTCTGAACTCCTTGCACAACACACATATGAGCACTTGTCGTCCACTGAAAGCTCAGTTCTCGAAGAATGTGTATTCGCACCTCCTGAGAATAAAAAGCTGATATGTTTTGTTCAGAGCTATTAAAGGTAATGTACCTACTTCCTGTCCCCCCAAAATAAATGTGTGTATTCATAAATTCAAGTCACACACTGGCTAATCTGAACACAAAGTCACCACAAATGTGATTCAGTGTTAAAATTATTTCATGCTAAATGCAGTCTGGCTTTTAAAATAATGTTTTTGATAAAAGAGTTTTTAAGAAGCAAGTTTACAAATTTTTATCCCACAAAACATGGCATACCTTTTTACCCTCTGTATAGCTAGCCTTCACCTCCTGTATCTGCAGAACTGGGCTTGAATGTTCGTTAATTTTGTTCATGACTAGAGACTGAAAAATCAATTTAGAAAGAAGTAAAATGAAATTAAATGACAAAATTTATTCTGCTAACAAGAAAGGAAACCAAAATCCTCCCCTCCCCCCAAAAACCCCCAAACAACATTACTGTTGAAAATTTATGAATACCAAATGGTTTTAATTTCAAGCAACAGCACATACTGGATTGTCAATTTACATAAAGAAATGTTACAACATGATGCAGATCAGTAGATTATGTTTTTAATTATTCTTCTCCCTAAGTCATTAGTACAAAATAAGTTATCTTGTTACAATTCTTATAATGAGAAAAGTTACATTTTTCAATTTTTTTCAAAAAACAAACTAAGTGCCCTTGGTGACAAGGGAAGTAACAACAGCCACCAACTGGGAACCAACAGTCAATCTTGTATAAATAAATCAGCATTAACAAATATATCTGCTGCTGAAAGAAGAATCACTTAGTTTAAATATCTGAAGAACACAAAAGAGAAACGTTCTGAAATCCATTAATTTGTATACATACTTGATCAGTGTACTTGAGGTACCGTATGCGAAGCACGTCTAGAGACAGTGAAGACTGAGACAGAGAGTGGGAGGTGGTCACGGTGTTTATGTGCAGCAGAACACTCACTGAGTAGGACAAAATAACAGCAAAGTAGCACATTCTTTCACTGTTACATTATCAAAACTATCAATTAGGCTTAGTTTTATACTATCCTCCACAATATAGGACAGAATAGTTTTTAATAAAAATAGTGTTCTTTCAGAAACAAAGTAGAAATTTTTCTAAGCAAAACGTTTCCCTGAACACTTAAAGAAAATCATACCATAGGATTATCTCCAAACAAGTCAGTCAGAACCAAGGGGGACACGCACTCACACATGCACAACACTAAGAGGGAGATAAATAATAAAGAGTTTAGATAGTAGAGTGTTGCATGTGAATTCGTCTAATTAGTACAATAAAGAGTTTATACAGTAGAGTATTGCAAGTGAAGTTGTCTAATTAGTACAATAAAGAGTTTATACAGTAGAGTGTCGCAAGTGAAGTTGTCTAATTAGTACAATAAAGAGTTTATACAGTAGAGTGTCGCAAGTGAAGTTGTCTAATTAGTACAATAAAGAGTTTATACAGTAGAGTGTCGCAAGTGAAGTTGTCTAATTAGTACAATAAAGAGTTTATACAGTAGAGTGTCGCAAGTGAAGTTGTCTAATTAGTACAATAAAGAGTTTATACAGTAGAGTGTCGCAAGTGAAGTTGTCTAATTAGTACAATAAAGAGTTTATACAGTAGAGTATCGCAAGTGAAGCCATCTAATTACTACACAGTGAATAAAAGCAAGATGGCTTAGAGGATCTCTGAGTATGCTCATCTGGTAAGTATTCATGAAAAATTTATTTACAATGAAAAATTCCTTATTACCTTAATACAACTAGTTCAGCATATTATAGGATATTAATGAACAGGTAGCTGGCATTTCCCTGATAAATAGCATAATACATAAACTATGCATATTGCCAGTATAAGAGAAAACAGCTAGAGATAAAAATCCCAAATTGTGAGGTGTACAAGACAACTGCTACTGCACCCACAGATGGGTCAGAGGTCAAAGTAGACATATATCATAGACAGATTCTAGAGAAAGAAAAGGACTTCCGTCCCATCACTGCTAAAGTCTGTAAAACTGTAAAATGCTACATAAGACAAAACAACCGTAATTTTGTGGACTTTATAATAGAATTTGGGCACAAATGTCTGTAAAACTGTAAAATGCTACATAAGACAAAACAACTGTAATTTTTGTGGACTTTATAATAGAATTTGGGCACAAATGTCTGTAAAACTGTAAAATGCTACATAAGACAAAACAACTGTTAATTTTGTGGACTTTATAATAGAATTTGGGCATGCCTGTAAAGAATGTTTGCATATTTTTTCCTAAAAACTTGTTTCGACTATGGTGACAGTGTCTCGCCTGACACCATTACAACTCTCATTCTAACATATATCATGAACTCACCCACATACACACACACACCCAACACACACACACACACACACACACACACTGATAACTCACATTCAGCAATATCATATGCAAATAAATTGATAACTCACATCCACCCTATCACACACAAACACACTCACCTTCAGCAATACCACACACAAACACAATGATAACTCACTTTCAGCAATATCACACCCACACATTGATAGCTCACCTTCAGGCAATATCAAATACAAACACATTGATAATTCACTTTCAGCAATATTACATACAAACACTGATAACTACCTTTAGCAATATCATTTACAAACACATTGATAAATCACCTCCAGCAATATCACATACAAATAAATTGATAACTCCACTATCACATAATAACAAATTGATAACTCACCTTCAGCAATATCAAACACAAACACAGAGAAAACTCACCCCCACCACTATCACATACAAACACATTGATAACTCATCTTCAGCAATATCACACACAAATAAAATGATAACTCACCTCCAGCACTATCACACACAAACACATTGATATTGGAGATGTCCACTTTAAGAGTCATGTGCATAGTAGATGTGACAATGTTTAAAGGTAACTGTTTTATTGAAGTATTTACAACAGCAGCTTCTGAAACAAGTGTCTGTCCATCCTTTGGCTGCAAGTCCTCTGAATTCTCCTGGAGAGTGTCTTCTAATGCAGGCAAATCAGACGAGGAGCTGAGTGGCTGAAGGACTGCAACAGAACTGCGACGATTGATGGTACCTATCAACAGGGACAGGGCATCGTACGTCTTGGTGGACCACTCCACCTGAATATTGTCCTGCAATGCCTCCAGTCGAACTTCCCGCCCCAGTTTTTGTACCTGGAATCAGAAGTTGTGTGAAAAAAAAAATCCACTTCAAAGAACTTTTTATAAAATGAAAGAATTCCACTGTAATAAACTAAAAGCATTTTTGCCTGGTTCCTGGAATTTTCTGGAATCACGCACAGTAAGGAAACTCAACTGAGTAACTAAGTATGACTCAATAAATCATGTAACTCAATCATAAATCAACTATTTGGGTCACTCAGTGAGATAACAACCAATAAGATAATTCAATCAGACAACTCAACTAAGTAGGTAACAATGAAATAATTAATCAGATAACTCAACCATCTAAGTCCGCAATTGGGTAACTTAATCAAATAATCAATCAGATAACTCAATCAGGTATTTCAACCAAGTGGCTAACTCAATAAGATAACTCATCTGGTAACTTACATACTCAATCGTTCAATAACTCAATCAGATAATTCATACATTCAGATGATACAAATTATATCAACTGGGTAAAGGCAATGAGAAATGCAACCAATCAAGCAACTCAAGTCATTCTTTTAGGTAAGTGGGTAACTTCATCAGATAACAACCAATCAGGTAACTCAAGTCATTCTTTTAGGTAAATGGGTAATTTCATCAGATAACAACCAATCAGGTAACTCAAGTCATTCTTTTAGGTAAATGGGTAACTTCTTCAGATAACAACCAATCAGGTAACGCAAACAAATATTTAGTCAACTAATTGGGTAAACTTAATCAGACAAATCAATCAGGTAATTCAATCAACCAAGTCAAACAGGTTTTAAAAAACTAAATAAATAATAATAGTTTATTTTTAAAATGATATCCCCTAAACACCAGCTTACTTTAACAATGAGAAGTGTCAGGTACAGTAGGTGGTCCCAATAATGCAGTAAACCAGATTCCTGTTCTTTAGAGATTTTGGCCTCCAGGTGACTGCAGCGAATGCTTTGAATCTCCGTCTCCAAATTCAAATCAAAGGCAGAAGCCAAAGAACTCATATCTTCCACTAAATAAACCACAAGTAGACAAATCTAAGAAATCTATATTCTGCTGATGACATAAAGGGAGATAATGAAGCATTCAAGACTTCACAATGCAATAGGCACTTATGACCAGAAATTGACAAAGGCAAGTTAAAATGAAGTGCTTCAACTAGTGTCTTGTATATCTACACACAATTTTATTTTTAATTTTTGTTTTTAATGAGTAAATTTTATTTTGAAAAAATAGGATCAATTCCTTTCTTTGTGATTTATTCTCAAATACTTATTAATTAAGGAATTTATAAATGTCGGTGCCAGGCATTTTAACAGGACACAGAAGCAATTAATATCCATAAACAAACAGAAAACTTAGAAAACAAAGCTTTACTTACCTCCAACTGCAGCCTTAAGAGAAGCGGCAACTCTAGCATAGGGCACCTGAAGATAAAAGCCAGCACATACTGCGGATGATAATGCCGATGACAGTTGTGTCATATCAATAATGACACTTAATTTCCGCTCCCGTAACCACATAAGCATGGATCTGAGGAAAGATAACTCTATGAAATCATGTGGTCTTGTAGTGTGGTCTCTTTATGAGATAACTCTATGATCTATCCAATAAGCAATCCTAGAGTTCAAGCAATGAGACAATATTAGGAAAATATTCTCAGAGTTTCACTTTCCAATTTAAAGACATGACAGCAAGCTACTAAAACAACAGCATCATATGACAATTATATATACAGAAAACATTGTTCAGGAAACTTAGTCATACATTTTAAATTTGCCTCAATGTATTCAATACATAATACAATGTTTTCCATGCTCAGAACTTTTCAGCATGTCAAGATATATTGTATTTATCTCACATATGCAATGGAACTTCATGTCAAGGCAGACCAACTGCACAGCAACATCCCAATGTCCAGAAGCATAATTACAGACAGATATTCTGTATTATGGTCCAAAGACAGGAGTGAACTTTCTGAAGTCATTAAAGATTCTACCACAATGGAAAGATATCAAAGTCAAACTCATTCTTTTTTAAATGGTGCTTCAAAACTGTAACATTATATTGTAATAATTTGTCAAACCTAATAATGCTCCCCCATCCACCCACACCAAGATTTCCCCATCATGTCTTTAAGCATTTTAAAATTACAGTGCTGTTGCATGTCTGTCCAATATGTTTTAAAAAGTAATTTTGTCACCACTACCATATATAGCTGAGTACAAGCTGACCTACATGTAAGTCTAAATCTATGTTTTAGAACCAAAAAAGTTTCCAAAATTACCGACCTGAGTGTAAGTTGAAATTAATAAAATAGAAATTAGTAAAGTGTTTAACCAAAGAATACCAAGATGTAGCTAAATAACTTTAATGCTAAATCCTCATAAACAAAGACAACAAAGGTGTAAAATATAAATATAATAGTGAAAGTACAATAAATATTTATGTTATATGGTATAAAATAATCCAAACAATAGGAATAAATATCTCGACTTATATACATATGATAATCTATTTTTTTTATCTATATGAATTCAATTATTAATATTTTTTATAGCTTGCTAGCTAAATCATTTTTAATCCTTTATATGTAAAATATAAAATAAAATTTTTAATAGGTGCTTGTTACAGTTTGTTTTAAGTGAACAGGACAATAAAAATGTCATAAATTATCTTATGATCACAAACACACACACACACACACACACACACACAAACACACGAATATTTGGGAACATGTAAGCTAAAACGAAAAAAATGCTCCTATCTACATCTCACTCTTTATAACTGATCACAACTATCATTTCTGTTGATGTTATACAGTGAGATGTTTAAACAATTTGTCAGTATCAACGATTATATCTTTTCACAGAGAATTGTATTCACTGGACTGTCAATGAAAATTTATTTCTGACTTCTACTCTTGAGCTGTAGATAAACAAACTATATGCAAGAGAAGACCTAAAAGTTGATCCTGTAGAAGTCATTTTTCTTACTGGCACTGTGCTCTCTCCTTGTGACACTCTATGCATATAAACAATATATATGGAATCAACTGCAAATAAAACAACACCTGTAAGTTGTTCCTGTAGAAGATGCTCTCCTTACTGGCACTGTGCTCCTCCCTTGAGAGACTCTCCACAACACTGAGGTCCAATACTGCACTTCTTCATGGTGGTAATGGAAAAACGTGTTGTAGATACTAATATTCATTTGAAGACTGTCTCTGTGAGACTAGAAAGAGGATTTTTTTTTTAAAAAAAAAAAACAAAAACAAATAAAACTTGTATATATTGTTAACCCACTGATATTACAGACTTTTACCTTTGCTCTGTTGAAAGAAAAAAATTGGTAGCCATCTTGTACATTGTAAGCATTAAATGATGAACAGAGATCACAAAAAAAGTGGTAAAAACTGTCAGATGACAACTCTATAATTTACTTTCCCAAAACATTCAAAATCAGTGGAATGATTATATCTGCATCAGAAAAGAAATCTGTCTCAGTTAATCAATTTATCAAGCTAAAATCAAACTTAGTCAATTAAGAGGGACACAATACTTGGCAATGCTACTGCCATTTTCTTCAAGTGACAAAATGGTTAACACGTTGCTTCAAGATGTCCTCTAACTGCTATGCTGGTTCATATATAGGTACATAATAATTTTATTACAGAAAGATCATTCTAAACCAGTAGATTGTTTGATTGTTTAAGAATTGGCTGAATGAAAAATAATAGAATACACTTTTGAAATAAAAGCATCTTTAACCAGAATCAAGATCTTTTAAGATTAAAATCCCATAGTATTATTATTATTTTAGAATTTTATTTTAATTTATTTTTAAAGTGTGTTAATGTATATAACTATGCACATTGCTGTGAATATTGAAACAAACCCACGATGTTACAATTAATCAGCTTCCCACTCACTGGAATAAAGGGATATAATTTCTCAGCATCTGGCTCATTAGAATACAAAGATATAATTTACCTAGTTCACTGAAAACAGATATAATTTATCTACTCACTGAAAACAGATATAGTTTATCTAGCTCACTGATTTACAGAGATATAATTTCTCATCGTACGTCTCAGTGGAATATTGAACTAAGTCATGAATAATTTTTTCCTGTTAAGGGTCAATGGATTTTTATAAGATTTTATAAGATGGGTAACTTGTAAATAGAATATAGCTATACAAATGATTATTAATAACAGAAACACTCAAGCAGCATAAAGTCATAAAGAAAAAACATTTGATTTAAGATGGGCAACTTGTAAATAGAATATAGCTATACAAATAACAAAACATTAAAGGAGCATGGATTTAGTCATAAAGAAAAAAGTATTTGACAGAAACTGTAAGGCAGCATGGTTTCAAGACATTAAAGAAACAAAATTAACAATAACAATAAGGCAACCTGGATTTAAGTTTTTAAACACATTAATCATAATAAATTCAAACAATTTAAAAAAAATAAATAATCAATTTTTATGCTTGATAACAAATCCAAAACTATCAATTCCAAAATCAATTCCAACATTGCTGATTATGTGCAAACACCAACTTAAGCAAAAATACCAAGACATTCATGTGCTTATGTGTTGAATAATCCTTTAGTTCATAAGGTGCCATGCATATAAAGCTGAACATCAAGCAAATGTAAACGACAAAAGTAATTTAAATACAACAACCTGATGACCCCAAGAAAGCATAATGGCCTTAATTAAATTCAGGAGTGGTAAGTTCATATGCAAACCAAAACTAAATTTGTTCAAACTTCAGGACTTTCTTCAGTTCAAAACTTAACATCACTCGTCAATTCAAATTCACTGTGATATTGGCTTTTAAATTAATATATAGGTTTGTTTTTGTTTTTTTGTGGGGAGGGAATAAATGGAAGATTGTATATTTTTCAACACAGAAACTCTGAACTGTCAAAGCAGTTATAAGCTGATATTTCCAATATAAGAGAGCTTCAAAAATGATCTCAAGCTTTGCAATTTTCAGAGTCAGCTTCTTTACTAAAGTTTTTGCATGCTATTTAACAGCCTTGCTGACGTAAAAGTTTTGCAGTGTTCCTACTCAGCCTCTTTACTAAAGGTATTGCTTACTATTAAAAGCCATGCTGATGTAAAAGTTTTGCAGTGTTCCTAGTCAGCCTCTTTACTAAAGGTATTGCTTACTATTAACAGCCTTGCTGAGGTAAAGGTTTTGCAGTGTTCCTAGTCAGCCTCCTATCTTAAGTGCTTACAAACTACTTAACAGTCATGTTGATATCAAATCTGAATTACACAGTCAGAATGTAGTTACTCCCTAATATAAAAATAATTTTGATGTGACAAAAAAACTAACTGAACTCTATGTGACAAGGAATAGCTGAACTTGTGAGAACTAAACCAGCTGAACTCTTGTGATCTATAATAGATGAGATCATGATATGGAGAACAGCTGAACTATTGTGATCTGAATCAGCCAAACTCTATAAAAGATATCATGGAACTTAAAACAGCTCAACTTGTGACCTGCAACATCTGAACAGCTTAACTCATGACCTGTAACACCTGAACAGCTCAACTCGTGACCTGCAACACCTGAACAGCTGAGCTCATAACCTGCAACACCGCAACTGCCTTACTCGTGACCAGCACCCCCTGAACAGCTTAACTCATGACCTGCAACACCTGAGCTCATGTGAACTGAAACAGCCAAACTCTTGTGACCTATAGAAGAAATTGTGGGCCCTAAAAAGATGAACTTTTGTGACCTACAACAGCCAAACTCTTGATAGCAGTGGTTCACCGTGTGTAGGGTAAAACAATAATGTTAGATCTTGCTGTGCATCCTATCATCACAAATGCAGTCAAGAGCAACAACCAGATTTTTTTTCCCCTTATGAAGAGCAAAGATTTTTTCCCCTTATCAAGAGCAACAACCAGATTTCATTTCCCTACCAAGATCATCAACCAGATTTCATTCCCCTTATCAAGAGCAACAACCAGTTTTCATTCCCCTTATCAAGAGCAACAACCAGATTTCATTCCCCTACCAAGAGCAACAACCAGATTTCATTTCCTTATCAAGAGCAACAACCAGATTTTTCCCCCTTATCAAGAGCAACAATCAGATTTTTTCCCCATTATCAAGAGCAGCAACCAGAATTTTTACCCTTATCAAGAGCAACAACCAGATTTCATTTCCCTACCAAAAACAACAACCAGATTTCATTCCCCTGTCTAAAGCATCAACCTTTCTCATTCCATATATATCCTTGATATAAAAATAATTATGCAGTCCAAATTTGCATAAAATGTAATTTTCATTTTAGTTACTATACAAGAATCACACATAATAAAATGAAACCTCAACCGCTATAAAGTGAAGAGTACAAAGACTGTAATGGCATGAAATCAGGCAATGGAGTCTGAATATAAGTCATTCCAAAGCACTATAATGGCAAGCAGATGTTTTGGTGCATGTGAACCTGGTATGGCCAGCAAATCTCTTTACACTCTTGGGGTGCTTTCTTTTTACTTTGAATGACCATTTTAAAAATTTAGTATGATTCTCTTTACACACTTATATAATTCTTTTTATCATGGTACATCTTTGTTTCTTTAGCCCATCTTTTTACACACTAGGCACAATTCATTTTCATTATGGCCCATCTCTTTACACACTAGGCATAATATATTTTCACTATGGCCCATCTTTTAGCATTCTAGACACAATTCATTTTTACTATGGCCCATCTCTTTACACAATAGACAATTTATTTTCACTATGGGCCATCTCTTAACATTCAAGACACAATTTCACTATGGCCCATCTCTTTACAAACTAGGCACAATTCATTTTTACAATAACCCATCTCTTTACACACTAGGCACAATTCATTTTTACAATAACCCATCTCTTTACACACTAGGCACAATTCATTTTCACTATGGCCCATCTCTTTACACACTAGGCACAGCTCATTTTCATTACAGCCCATCTCTTTACACACTAGGCACAATTTATTTCCACTATGGCCCATCTCTTTACACACTAGGCACAATTTATTTCCACTATGTCCTAACTCCTAACACTCTAGACACAATTCATTTATTATCATGCGCTTGAAAATATACTAGAGAGAAACAAGACAAAGCAATCTTCTCTTGCATGGCAACAATCCCTAATGACTGGCTTGCTAAGAATTACATACAAGCGGTTAGAAAGACTTGCACTATGCATAGTTAAGCATGCCTTATATATGCAGTTTTATTGGTCATATGCAAGCAAACTAATATTTATTGATCTGAATACATCCCCCAATGCTCAACAGCACTTAATAATCCCTCTACTGTTTCTATGGTATTAATATATATTTTTAATTTGTATTTTAATTTTCCTTCATGTTTATATGACAGACATTGCATGGATGTGAATTCAATTAACCTGGCATTATATTAGATGGCATAATTGTTAAAGAAATAATTAAATCGATAAATGTCAATTATTATTTTTTTTTTTACACATTAAAGGATGATTCCTCAGCAAATGTTACTGGTGGGCTAAAAATGGTGCAATATTTTCAAGGAAGCAGAGCAGTTCTGTAGAAGCTGGTAACAGTAAACAGTTCAAAACATTTCAAAGCTTATCATAAGAGTATTCACTTCATTTACATGTATGTAGTGTACACACGCTCATGCGAATTTCCTTCTATGAAAAACAACAGCCCATCTTTTGTCCTTTATAAAGCCAACAAGTTTTTCATGGACTCTGATGAATACCTTACCTTCTGAGGCTATTTTCAAAGAGTTACTTTCAATTTAAATTCAATATGCTACACTCTGCAGTCAGTGTAATACTGAATTTATGTGATCAGGTTGGGAGTGGCAATTTCAAAATTTACACACATCAAATCAATCACAATGGTTGTGACAGTGTTAAAAAAAAAAAATAGATATACTTGCTTCCATCCACACTTTCTAAAATCTCTTTCATAATTGGTGCAAAAACATCATAAAACTTATCCTTAGGCAGGTAAATAAATAAACTATCAATTGACCTAATTAATAAAATAATTCTGAAGGCAACTGAATTAAAGTCTTCATTTATTAAGTTTAAAATACATAAATAATAGTCTCAGAATTTACAACGATTTCATCAAGGTGGGAAATAAGAGAGCTAGCAAGCACCTTTAACACATGTCCTTTAAGTAATGTTTTCCCATTTCTGTTCAATTCTTTCATAATGATCCATAAATCTTTCATTTCATGAGTCTCACAACTTTTCTATGATGCTTTCCAAGTTATAGAAACTTCTGTAATAATGATTATAAATATCTTTTGTGGATGTTTCAACCTTTCTTTGATGCTTTCTAGTTACATATAAATTTATCTGTTATAATGATCCAGAAATCTTTCATGGGTTTCAAAGTCTTTCTGTGAAGCTGTCTAATCTTGTCTTTCACAATGATTCGTTAAATCTTTCACGTGTCTCATAGCCTTTACGTGGTGCTGTCTAATCTGTTTTATAATAATCATAAATCTCTCATGAGTCTCAAAGCCTTTATGTGATGCTGTCATTCATAATGATTAATAAATCTTTCACGAATCTCATAGCCTTTATGTAATGCTGTCATTCATAATGATTAATAAATCTCTCACGAGTCTCATAGCCTTTATGTAATGCTGTCTAATCTTGTCTCATAAAATCATAAATCTGTCATGGGTCTACCAACCTTTCTGTGACATTTTCTAATTTTTACACACATCTTTCATAATGATACATAACTCTTTTGGCAGACTTTGTGTAATTATTTTCTCATCTACAGAACACTTCTAATTCTATAAATAAACTGTTCACATTTTTTTTTATCATTTTGACAGACAAAATGCATTTTAAGAACTAGTGTGTGAGCACTTTATAAGTCCATAATTTTGGACGCATAACCTCAACTGTAATATTAAAAATAAAATTTAAAAAAATGAGATGCTGAAAGATATGCACTGTCTACAACAAGGTACAGTTATACTACTGGAACTGGGCAGCTAACAGCTTGTATTTTTACTTACCTGAACACCATACAAGCACAAATGCAAAGTGCTATGTGTGTACCCTAAACTCTAAACTTTGTGTAGATTACAGTTGGCATGCACTTAAAAAAGGATTACAAGGGACATTAGCAGTAAATATCAGTATAAATGAAAAGCATGTTAAAAGAGCCATTCTGATGAGCTTTATTATTTTTTTTAAAGCATTTGAAATCAATAATGTCTAGAAAATTTTAAAATTTCATTTTAAAAAAATAACACTTATCCACAGGTTATATCAAAATACAGAGTAAATTTCAAATCCAAATTAACAGTAAAATATCTTTTTTAAAAAGTAAATAAACAAAAACAAAACTGCAACATAATTAAAACATTAAATATAGTGGTGAGTGTGAATCTCTGTGTGTGCACAAATACGTGTGTGTGTGTGTGTGTGTGTGTGCACACAGGCATACATGTGTGAATGACATATGGGTGCTTTTGTGAGGGTGTCTGTGCATGCACCTGTGAGTGTAGGTATGTTAGTGCATGCACATGCATGCATACATGTGTGTTTGTGTGTCTGTGCATGATGCACATGCATGTACACGTGTGTGTGTGTGTGTGTGTGTGTGTGTGTGTGTGTGTGTGTCTGTACATGCAATATGAATGCAGGTTTGTGAGAATTTGTTGTTGTGAGTTTGAAAGGTGGGATGCAAGACTTTTTAAAGTTAAAAAAAAATAAGTTAAATAAAATTGTTAAAAATGAAAAAAACAGAATATAAAAATGTAATCCAAAAGCAGACTTACTAAACTCAAAAGTTTTCTTTTTTCTTTTAAACAAAGAAAAATAAAGATTTATAATGCAAAGACAGACACTTCAACAATAAAAATAAAAATGATAGACCAGATGCTGATTGACTTAAAGTTACAAAAATAAAAACAAACTAAAAATGTTTAGAAAGACCCTCAGCCAAATTAAAATCGAAAAAAATGCGAAGCTAGGGGCAGCAAATGTTACACTGAAGAAAGTTAAATCTAAAGCTGGGATGAGTGTTAGGTAATGCAGTTATGATTTCTAATTATTCATTAAGCACTGGAAAAATAATAACAATCAATATGAATAACTCAAAAAACTCCGAGCAATCGCATGCTCCATGCTAAAAACTTACATTCAATCCCATAGACTGCACGAGATTTGTCAAACGAGCAATACTTTCATCCTTTACTGTGTGAAAAGAGCAGTTTCTCTGTCGGAATAATTGAAACAGTATCTGCATACTAACAACAGATGTAAGAGGAATTGAACATAATCAGGTGCAAAACTTCAATCATGTTCATTCCCTGGGCCTAGAAGAACACGTCTTCACAAATAAGTCAATATATTTTCAACAGAAAAAATAAACTATTAAAAAACCCAAAAATCAACCTATACAGACTATTACAGATTATCATTGTTAGTACAGGAGATCTCCATTAAACATTTGTAACATATGGCAAATAACAATAATCTAATATTTTTGTCTATAAGAAAATATAAAATATAGTATTAACTTTAAAGATGCAATGAATCATGGGAGTTAATCATCAAAAACAAAGCAGGTAAAGGGAAAGAACGGTGTTACATTCTGTAACTCGGCTATTTTGCTCCTTGACAGGAATAAAAGAGATAAAGAGCTTTGAAAGTAAATGGCCTAACAATAACAATCAGTGACTCTAGAGATGAAGAGTGCTTCACTGCTGCGAATATATGCATACAACACATATGGCTAATTGAAAAATGAGATGTACTGATACAATGACCATTGCATTACACTTAATAATGGCTACATGTATTGTAGGAGCAAGCAGACTCTCTTCATTGATGCACAAAGTAGTCATGGCAATGAAAATTATACCAAGTATTAACATTGAAAACAAGTTTGGTGGGAGTCAAAATACACTTGTGCTAATTACTAGAAAAATATACATAGCCAGTTATGTTGCTGTCAAGTGTCATCATCTAACCAAAAATGAAGGAAAATATGCCTTATCTCAGAGACGGAAAAAAGTAAACAGGAACTAAAAACCCCAACAAAATGATGCACATGACAGATAACACCATTTAAAAAAAATTAAAATACTCAATTCTGGTTTGATAAAAATGTCTCTCATTACTAAAGCCAAAATGAAAATAATTTAAGGGGACACTACTGAAGAGATCTATCTATGCCTTTATCACCTTTTTTTATAAATGAGGGAGAGGACCCAAAGTTCAGACTTATTTGATGCAAGTAACCACACTCTACTTTTAGTGTAAACTCATCTGGTTATATGAAAGAAAATGTAACAATAAATGTCTCTTTTTTGCTGGGTACAGATAAATATTCACAATATATTGACAGAAAACAGAAAGTTGGGAAGTCAGGTTAGACTGAGACTGAATTGTGCTTTAATAACAACCATGGCATATGCATTTTTAATGATACTGCAAAAAATAATTCCTGCAATTAAAACTAGACCACTGGTGAGTGCATGAGATGTGTTTGCCAAAAATAAATTCTAAGCGAAACTGATGACAAGAGAAATAATGTACACTGTTCCTAAATATTCCGTAATTATAGAGGGCAAAGTTCATAAGCAAGGTGTTTAACAATGGAGATCACCTGTATTAATAAAATATTGCTTTGTACCAACTGTATTTGCCTTGCAAGATTTGAAGTTAATAATATATAAATACATCATTCTGCTTGAAGAATTTCATGTGAAGTGTTAAGGTGATAGTCTATATTATAAATTATGCCTCTTATAACTATAAATGTTAGCTTCAATTTCACGGTGATAATTTACTGGTAGCAGATTTCAAGTACATGCAGTAGTACCTTGTACATATTAAATGAAAGGCCTAGAAAGTCAATAAGACCTTTCATAACACTTTCTGTACTTTATCCGTATGTGTGTGTGTGTGTGTATCTGAGACATATAAACTGTCACTCACCTCAGTTCGAATAATAAACTTGCTAAGTTCAGCAAACTGAGCTTGAGGAGATTTGGTTGAAAAATCTGAAAATATTACGCCAAATTAAAAAGAAAAGAAAAAGCAAAGTAATAGCTTTCAAAATAATAATTTAATACATTATTGATTACAAATGATATTGACATTTAGGTATACAATGAGCAATCGAATAACTTACTAAATAATAATTTAATACAGTATTGAGTACAAATGATATTGACATTTAGGTATACAATGAGCAATCGAATAACTTACTAAATAATAATTTAATACAGTATCGAATTAGCAATGCTTCTGTGACTGTTTAACTTTATTTTCTTTCTGCAAGCAAGCCTGCTGAGGCCTTTCACTAAATGTCCATTAACTGTGTTATCTCAGCATGTGAAACATTCATATCTAGCATCTGCATCTACAATTCAACCACAGAAATCCCCAACTTCATCACTGCTAGTTCCCATTACTAATACCCAAAACACCTCCATCCCAGTTTTCTTCAATCTTTGACCATTCACATTCATGATCACAAGAACAACATAGAAACTCTCCCAGGCTACTATTAAAAGATATGGTGGCTGCTAAGCAACCAACTTGAGAATGATAGAGGCAACCATGATTTTCAATGGCAATTTCATATCTTGTAAGAGAGTTAGCTTCTCCTGTGCAATCCTCCTGTTTTAATTTTGATACAATGATCAAGAAATACAAATTTTCAAGATCTGATCTTCTGGGCCACAAAAGAGTATGTGACAAATAGGTGAATGCAAGTGATAAAGAGAGGATTGCTTCCTTTGGTTTTGTTACAGAAACAAGTGTTTCTGAGGAAAACATTAGTAACTATGAAAATGCAGCTGGAGCTGATTCCACCCTTGATGTAGAACCAATTTAGTTCACAGCATACAAAGCTCTTCAGAGAAAGATCCTTCCTAAAACTAACCATTTCTGGGAAAAGAAATATTTTGTTTTGTACCATGATTTAAAATTTAAACATTTATATTATACATCTTCATGATAGTTCAACTGAACCACTACTTACTAATTAAGTTTATGGAATCCATTTTTTCCCAAAAAGAAATTTAAAATTTAAGATTTTCATTCACCAAGCAGTTTTGCAGGATGAAAGATTTCTGTTTCAGTGCTTAAAGTTTTACTACTGTTTCTTGGGGTAAGGGCGGGTGGCTAGATTTTTCAACAATTCTGAACAAAGGTATTTGTTGAATCCATTTTTTTTAAAGCTTGATTTGACAGTCAAAAAAAAAAAAGACATACAGAAAAAGGAGAATAAATATGGTAATGAATTTTATTATGCATACAATTTACCTTCAATGATGAAAGACACTTTAAAAGTTAGAAAATGCTGGGACGCCAAACTGCTGCTCATAGAAATGTGGAACTGTTTCAAGGACACAACCAGACTTCTGTTGACACAAGATTTTTCCATTTTTTAATGAAAGCAGAACTAGGAATATTTCCAGCAAGCAGAATTAAGCAAAATTCTAAAAAGACAAACTAGAAAAATTCAAAGATAGGCGATGGAGTTTCACTGTATGGAAAATGAATGGGAAGAAAACAGAATTTTAAAAAGGTCAATCTATTCCTGGTGAAGAAAGAAGGCAGGCTACATATGCAAAACAGAAATTTGAAAAAATAATCTATTCCTGGTGAGGAAAGAAGGCAGGCTATACAGAAAAAAAGATTTTACAAAAGAGAATCTAATTTTGCTGTTCAAAGAAGGCAGTCTATAAAGCTAAGATAGAATTTAGGAAAAGACAGTTGGTCCTACAGTTGAAAGAAGGCAATCTATATAGCTAAGACAAGATTTAGGAAAAGACAGTCAGTCCTGCAGTTAAAAGAAGGCAATCTATATAGCTAAGACAAGATTTAGGAAAAGACAGTTGGTCCTGCATTTGAAAGAAGGCAATCTGGCAATCTATATAGCTAAGACAAGATTTAGGAAAAGACAGTTAGTCCTGCAGTTGAAAGAAAGCAGGTTATATTGATAAGAGAGAATTTAGGTAATGACAGTTGGTTGATGGTTGAATATAGGAAGGTTATGGTTATTTAGGTAAGGCAGGATTTTTGAAAAGTTCGTCTATTCTTGGTGTAAAAAGGGGTTAGGATAAAAAGAAAGGATTTTTAAAAAAGCGATTTAGACTTTTTTTTACATATAAAAGACAGCTAGACAGGAAAAGCAATATTTTTAAAAGGACAAATCTAGTCTTCATGCTTAAGAAGGCAGGCTTAATAGATAAAGATGAAGGGAAAGATATCCTGGTTTTCGTTTTATAAAGAAGTCAGGGTGTAAAATCAAAGCTTTATTTATAAAGAAGTCAGGATGTAAAATCAAAGCTTTATTTATAAAATAGTCAGGATGTAAAATCAAAGCTTTATTTATAAAGTAGTCAGGTTGTAAAATCAAAGCTTTATTTATAAAGAAGTCAGGATGTAAAATCAAAGCTTTATTTAAGGTTGATAGCTAGGCAAAACAGGATTAAACCTTTGACATAGGATATACTGTTGGTATGAACTGTACATAATCAAAATGTAATGATCAACATCAAACTCTTCAATGCTAGGGCTTTTAAAATTTTGCGAGTCTTGAGATCTCATTGTTTTAATATCAACAGTATGAGCCTATGAAAATAGAAATTGAATGATAAAACATTTAAGATTAAAGTAATATTTACCAAATCTGGCATCACAACTGTGAATAAAACCATTATTTATCACTAAAATTTCAAAAGGTTAAAACTATATATTTTTAAATAATCAAGTGTTTTCATACCATTAGTATTGTATGTTCAAAATCACAATGGTATAATCGAAAACATTCAAAGAAATATTTCAATAAATATGGCAAAGTTATATCCCCTTGTAAAGACTGGCAGTGTTACATTCATTTAATAAATATAACCATTATTTCTTGCTCCTTTGTTTTATTGGATTAAAATAAGGATTTTTAAGTAATCAATAGTTTTAAAAAGCAATTCTATCTGTTCTGTATCACACTGGAATGATAGAAGATATAAAAAGGGACATTCAGAAAAATTTGGAAAAGTTATGATCCCCTGGAATAAATTTTAGCCATCCCAATTTTAAACTGGATAGGATTAAGCCATGCATTTTTTCAATAATCAAGCTTTCTAATACCATTAGTACTATCTAGTTCAAAATCAGAATGGCAGAATAGAACAATATTTAGCAAGATGTCAAAGTTTCATTCAGTTGAATATGACCATTTATTTATCCTTCAACTGTTAAATTTGAAACAACTTAACTATCGTTCAGAAGTAATTCAAATAATATAATTTTTCTTTTAAAATGCTGTTTGCTTAAATAAACAATGAATTTGAACGTAGCCGATAAAATATTTTTTCAAGATTATACTTTTACGTTAAGATAAAATTTGTAAAGAGATTTCACTATTTAAATAAAACCAAACCAAGAAAGAAAAGAATGAAAATACTAAGCTACCATAAGAAAATGTTAGATTTTAACTTACCGTTGCTTAGTTTCACGAACAATTTTTACATCAAGCTCTGATACTTCAAAGTTTAAAGACTGCTGTAAAAGAATTAGAAACAGTATTAATTAAGTTTTGCTGCTATGCTGTCTGAAAATAAAATACAAAGTTTAAGTAGACTGACTATACTAATATTGTGCATACAATTCAATTCATTTCCAAAAATACGATGAAAATATCTACTCTTATTTCTAATGTTAATTAGTGTTTCCATCTAAATCCTTTGTTAACCAAGGTCAGTCCAAATTCTGTGATTAATGAATTGTAGGCCTACAGAACTGAAAACACTTTTGAACAGCAGCCTCTATAGTGTCACTTTCCCATAGGAGATTTAAACAAGAACTCAAAAAGAGAGCAGGATTCTTTGGATTAGTTGCTACAAGACTAACTCTGATTTTAAAATTATTCCTACAAAATTTTGAACACTGATTTAAAAAAAAAAATTCCTATAAATTTTGAATACTGATTAAAAACATCCCAATGTAAATTTTAAACAATGATTAAGAACAAATTCCTACAAATTTAAAGTTGATTAAAAGCACATTCCTATAAATTCTAAATACTGGTTTTTACTTAAAACTTATTCCAATCAGAACACTGATATCACACTTTAAAAATTCCAGTCAGTTCTGAACACAATAATTCTGGCTTTCTTAATTAAATCTTTTTTGAAAGGACATATGGCAACCAAAGAGACATCTCTTTGAAAAAATTTGTAAGACTCTTTATCTTTAAAAGTATATGAAATCAGTGTCCTTATAAAATCACTTAAATCCAACTATTACATCAATTAATGATTTCCTTTCATACTTTTAAGACATCATAAATGATTGCAGAAATAATAATAACCATGCCAAAAATGATGAACGTGTACTAATGTCTATTTATTTCTCATGATGACATGTACTAATGTCTATTTATTTCTCATGATGACATGTACTAATGTCTATTTATTTCTCATGATGTCGTGTACTAATGTCTATTTATTTCTCATGATGACGTGTACTAATGTCTATTTATTTCTCATGATGACATGTACTAATGTCTATTTATTTCTCATGATGACATGTACTAATGTCTATTTATTTCTCATGATGTCGTGTACTAATGTCTATTTATTTCTCATGATGACGTGTACTAATGTCTATTTATTTCTCATGATGACATGTACTAATGTCTATTTATTTCTCACTGTTCCTGAGGAAAACAATTATTTCTGAAATAATACAAAGATTTTTTTAGTTTTGTTTTCTACGGTTGCATTCTACATATGCAGGACATTAATTTTTTCTTTTCATATAATATTTATCTCCTGGTGATTTTATTATATATTTTAATGTTAATTATCACTCTGTTGATTCACTTTCTTGAAGGAACCAACACAGCTCCACCAATGTTAATCCAGCTGTTACATGATCACCCACACTGATAAACACAAATGATGACAGGGTTTATTTTCAACTCCGTCCATCTCACTTCACACAGGTCAAGAAAGGTTTATTTCCAACTCCTTCTATTGCACTTCGCATAGTGGGAGACATCCATTTCTCGTACTGAATGCTGGCTGGAATCTCCAACCTGTAGCTGGATAGGATACTGGATTTTTAAAAAGTGATTCCAGGAAAAAATTATAAGTGAACTGAAGGTAAAGATGAAACCAGGATTAAAAGTCCAAGTAGTCCAATGAAAAAAATAAAAACACGATAAACTCCAAGAGGTCCAAGGTACAAACAAAACCAAAACCACGCTCCTTTTAACTTTCTGTGGAAAACTAAAGGACAATTCTATTCACCCAACTTAGTTTGCATCTATCAACTCAAACAAAAACAAATCAACCATCACAAATTGAAATAATAAATTCAAAAAAAAGATTGCATACTGCAAAATCACAAAAATATACATTTTACAAGATAGAGAAAAATACTCACACTCAAAACCCTTCTCAGTATGAGCAAAACTAAGGGACTTCTCCAGTGATAACTCAGACATGGGGAGGAATATTTAAGGTTTTCCCAAAAACAAAATTCCGTACACAATTCTACACAGCATCAAAGTTTAACAACAGCAATCAACATTTTATAAGGACACAGGTCACAGACCCAACAATCTACTCAGTGTGACAGCCTACATTTAATAATTAGTAAGGATTTAATTTAAAAGAAAATAATCTATTTTCAACTCTAACAAATCTTGTATTCAGCCTTTCTCATCCCAAAATTCTCTTATTCACATTTTTTTAAGTACAAGAAGTCAAAATTAATGGTAATATTTAAACTTTCTTTGGAAGTTCCAACCCATGGACAGTGGATGGGTGTTTACACTAGTCAACATATGGTTGCCTGAACTTAGGATTATCTAAATGGCTTAATGGGATCTAACAAGTCTTCTCTATCGGTCTAAGATGTCCGAGTGAAAAGACCATTATACATCTAACAGATTATTGTGCCTACACTTCTGTCTGGTCTTGTTCCAGTCAGAAGTTTCAATCTGGCATTGGCATAGACTCTGGCATTAAATACATGAAAGATTTTAATAGTATAGAAGAAAAACATACAGCAAAATAAATAATTATATAAAAACAGAAAAAGAAAATGCCTCCCTCTAAAACAAGTGTCACAACACCCATAACTTTAACAGCTCTTGGAACAACCTACCAACTGCTTAAACTTGTGAAGTTTTGCAGACAATGTTGTTTCTGTTTCTGACTGGAATAGTTCTTCATCATCTGGTTCTAAAATAGTATAAGAGATAAATTTTAGTGTAAACATAGCCAAGAAATGTCACACTCCCAAATATACAACATTGTATTTTTATCAATATATAAACAACACCCTTGTCACTAACTTATTCAGCATGAAATAAATGAGAGAAAGTAAAAGAAAAATACATTTTAAATCACCACTGTGTGAATTAAGCCACTCATATGAATTCTGAGATCTTTATATGATACTTACATAGAAATAATATCTGCAGATTGAAGAGTCAAGTAATTATAGAATTGTGCTAAAGTCTTCAAATAAATGGCTCAATGATATGTTTTGTACTCAATCACACTCTGGCAAGACACACTAGAGACTGCCAATAAATGGCTCTACAAATGTTTTGTACGCATGTCACACTCAAATTGAAAAGACACAATGCTAGAGACTTCGAATAAATAGACCACTGACATTCCTGTGAACTCAAGACACAAATGAGACACACTTCTAGACTCCATATAAATGGATTACAGCAGGACTGAACTCAAGACACAAACAAGACACACATCTAGACTCCATATAAAATGGATTACAGCAAGACCTTGAACTCAAGACACGAACAAGACACACTTCTAGACTCCATATAAATGAACTACAAAAGGACCTTGAACTCAAGACACAAACAAGACACTGCTAAAGAATTCACATAAATGGCACCATGCTATGTCATGTGAGCCGAATGTGTCTCTAAAAGAAAGTGAGCACATTATAAAATACAATCTTTTTTTACCATACCATGTAGGATGTCTTCTCCAGAAGGGTTGGGTGACTTTCGTTTTGGAATGCTTTGGAGAAAACCTGTCATGAATCAAATAATTTTAAATTATGATCTAGTAATTTCATTATTTAAAATTTTTTTAATAATATTTTTCTTTTTTTCTTACCTTCTCCAACAAACTAAACCAGTATAAAGAAAGAAAGAAATTCTAACATTTAATTTTAATCAACATAATAAAATAGTGTAAATATTGTGCAATGAAATTAAAAAACATTGTTTTTAAATTTAGATTTTAATTTAATTTCAATCATATTTTAAATGAAAGTTCAGTTTTCATATAAGTAGGTGGTCCCAAACAATTATTCAAATTTGATTCAGAGTAAACCAAGTGTGTTTACCTAATAGTATTAGATGATATAAGGCTGCTTACAAAATGTCAAGAGAAAACCTCAAGTAGTTTATGAAATAGTCATTTGAATATACAATTTAGTAATCATCAATTTATGAGATGAATAAGTGCTCATTTTGATACACTGTAAATAGTAAAAATCTTCAGTTATGAAATGACAAAGTTAAAATTATAACAGAAGGTATATTCTAAATGATAAAAATGCAGTTCTTTTTAACAAATTGTGTGATAGTCTTCATTACATAAACACACTTGTAATATATTATAAAGTGCATAGTCAAGATATCATAATATTCAAATAAGTGGCTTAAAATATATTTTTTCTGTATTTAAAACATTCAAGTACCATGGAGTTTTAACCCAATTTTTCCAAAAGACTGATCTAAAAACCAGTGATATATGAGGCACACACATGCAAACATATATACATACATACAAACATACAGGAAAACATCTTGATTTACCTTCTGTAAGCATCATTTGAGGCTTCATAATATGTCCTCTAAAAGTCTGCCAACCAAGAAAAAATAAATGGCATTTTCTTTATAGTATTAAAAGATTACACATATAATAAAACTTTCCAAAATTTTCAAAATTAAGAAATAGTGGAAGAGGTTCAGTGAAAGATGTTAAGTGAAAGATGTTCGGTGAAAAATGCTCAGTGGAAGATGTTCAGAGAAAGACATTCAGAGAAAGATGTTTAGTGAAAGATGTTCAGTGAAAGACGTTCAGAGAAAGATGCTCAGTGAAAAGAAATCAAGCAGAAAGTAATGCCAACTACCTGCATCATTAATCTTTAGTTTATTAATAGTCTTACTAGGGAAACATTCATCTGCAAATTAATCATTATTTTATTGATAGTCTTACTAGGTAAACATCCACCTTAATCATTAATCTTTACTTTATTGATAATCTTACTAGGGAAACATTCAACTACATCATTAATGTTTATTTGACTAATTTATTTGACTCAGGAAACTGTACCTTAATCATTAATGTTTATCTGACTAATTTATTTGACTCAGGAAACAGTACCTTAATATCATTAATGTTTATTTGACTTATTTATTTGACTTAGGAAACTGTACCTTGACTTGAAGAGGCTGAGTAGTATCAGACTTGATCTCAACATGTATTGTAACTGACAGTTCTGCAAGGCAATTCTGTGAGTCTGATTCCTGTTAGACACCCAGAAAGTAGATATTTTAATATAAATTTATACAATCAAACAGCATTTCAATCATTTTCACTTTCTAATGGAATGAATGACCAAACATTTAATAGTCACCTAAATACTCAATTTCTTCAGTGCTGTGCTGAAACATTTTTTTAAAATTAAATTTACCAAGATTGGATTAGCAATGACAGTGTTACTCAGCAGCATGAATAAAGCACACTTTCTCAGCAGACAAAACAAACAACCTAAGCACACTTCCCAGGCAGTCCAAACACAATCCAAGCATCCAAACTCTTTCCACATAGAATGAAATATTTATAAGTGCAAATCTACCTTTTTTTGCATATGTTAAAATAGGTGCTAATGAAATCCTGACTGCCCATCAAAGATGAACCTCACTTTCCTTTATCAATCAAAATTCTATTTACCAAACTTACTCCTGGAGCAGTTCGAAGCGCCTTACAAAGTACACCAGAAAGGTAGGACTTGATCACATAGCTGGAAAAAATATTTCAATAGTTTGGGTAAGTATAAAAGGTCAGAAATGTATTTTTGTGAGAAAGTTCACAGCTTAAAAATTATTTATATATGATTATAAAAATTGAAAATTGATTTTCTACGAATCACAATTTATATTCACCAAACAGGAAGCAATGACTGTTCAAATTATTTTTTGCTCAAAATTTTGCCATGAATTAATAAAAAGATTTCTGAAGATAAAAATAATTCTCAATGGATATTATTTCATATTAGAATTAATTAACAATAAAATATTAACATGTTTTTCCTAAATTACAGTCAGGTCTTGGGCATTCTTAATAATTGACTAGTACACACGGAATTTGTATATGTCTGTATGTTAGACCAACAGTCTCGAATGTGAAAGAGAGCATGCAATGAATTAAAATGGCGGTTGATTCCTTGATCAATAATGTGGAGTGATGCATGTCTGCAAATCATCATCACAGTTCATAAGGAACAGATGCCAATAAATATGATAATTTTTTTTTTAAATGTGCCTTTCAGGCCTGTTTTTATCAGAAGTGCTGTAAGCAGAGACCCAACTGTATATTTTTCATAAACAAAACACAAAAGTGAAATAAAATTATTTTAAATTTCTTTTGTAATTAATATAAATTTTCTTTCACAACTGAACAACTTGAAGTTAACGTGACACAACAAATGCTGACCTTTCATTGACAATCGTTATGTCCAGCATAATTTCACCAGCAGTTATGTGCACCAAGCTATCTGGCAGCATAGTTTTCAACAGCACCACAGTCAGATTCTGGACTCTTAAACCAAAAAACTAAGACACAGAAAATGAGCATATAGATATGTACATAACACAGTATACATCAACTTATTCAATCATCAACTTATTCATCAACTTATTTATCAACTTATTCAATGATCTTTTAAGATCCCACAACTACTTTACAAGCCATTTCACAATTTTTCACAATTACTAGGACATATAACAGAAGACAACAACAAAAAATGTGCAATAAATGCAAGTTCAAATAGAGAGAGAAACTCTTCACAAAGTTAACTGTACACAAAAGAAATGAAGACAAACGCCTCTCTGATAAATGGGAGGTAGAGGATTCAGGAAAATCAAGGACGTTAATGAGAGAGGTCATAGGTCTTGTCAAATGCATTTGGAGCAAGAGCAAAGATGAGCTGTTGATAGAGGCAATAAAAATCAGTGGGTTATACCAGTGCCGCAGACAAAGAAAGGTGGAAGGCATCAAACAAAAACAAATGGAGTCAGAGACCCCTCTGTGGTCAACACGTGAGTCAAACCAATAAACATCAGCTTACAATCAATGTGCAGATGGCCAAGAGAGTCAGGTTTAAAATCCAGTACAGAGACACTTACCACTTTATGGAGTACTAAACACTAAAACACAGGAAGCAAAAAATGTGACGATCTGATAGGATCCTGAATGCTGACTCTGTCAGAGCATGGATAAAACAATAGAACATCCACTATCTGATGTTATTCTCTAACTGGAACAAAGTGTATTCCGAGGCACAATGACATTTATCAAAATTCCGAGACACAATGATGTTTATCAAAATTCCGAGGCACAAGGACGTTTATCAAAATTCTGAGGCAAAATGACGTTTATCAAAATTACAAATCAAAACGTCTATAAGAGGATGGCTGCATCATTTTAGATGAGATTAGATCAGGAAGATTAGGCACTGTAAGTGATATCAGTAGGGGAACATAATATCTGAAGTGAAAGATTATCTAAGTAAATTGCCAGGAAAACCAGACTTGCCCCACTGCTATGAGTGGCATTCCTTAAAGTACCCATATCCTCCATAAAACTTTGGCTCTTCCAGTTTCTTGATAGGATTCCAGACCAAATGCTTACGAACAACTAATGAACAGCCACAGAAGTTGTGAGAAAAGTATTTAATAACAGAAAAGGGAAGAAGAAAACAATACTGGGCACCTATTTTAAGAAGAAATAATAAGTGCTTTTCAGGAATTAATAACAAATTAAAGAAGCAATGAACATGAAATAAAAACAATAAGGAAATGGAAATGCTTTGATAATATGAAACAAACCAATAGCTAAAACAAAAATATGCAGAGTCCAGAAATAGTACAAATGACCAGCTGCATGAATACAATGAATGTGGTAACGTACAATGCAGATTAATCAATGAATGCATGACAAATGGAATGTCAGCATTCTACCATCAAACGTCCAGATGAACGTATCTACTGTATGAGATAACCAGATTCTAACATGTACCAGCAAAAGAGACACCAAAGGCTTTTAAAGCATCCAAACAAGCTCAGAACAGTCGGGGAATGACTGCTAAAATATGTACTCCCACTCTCTCCTTGTATGGTAAATGTAATGTCTGTACCCCCAAGCAAAATGTACAGTATACAATAAGCAGAGAGACTAGAAAGCCTTTTAGTATTTTCATCTCGTAAGAGTATTCTGGAAAAAGATTTTCAGTAAAGAAATTCCTATCTACATAAGTAGACAAGTAAAACAATTATCAATTTCTTTCAAGGTTATCAAAGACACTTGCAGGACAGCTATTACTGAATTACTGGTACACAAATTGTGGTGCCAGTTCCCATTCTTGATGGTCAGAGAATGAAATTGACCAACAGCTTAATAATACATCATACCTGTCCAAAAAATAGAACTTTCTCAACAAGATCTTTTAACCGATTCCGCTTGTTTCTGCTACCTCCCCTTTCTCTGTCTCCATTGCTTCTCCTTGCACCATTGGTCACAGCTATAGGATCTTGTTCTTGTCCTTTGGCTTGGATACGAATGTCTTGAACACAGACAACAATAGGCTTCCTAATTTTTTTAGAAAAAAAAAAAGACAAAAAATAAAGAGGAATTTGATTAAGTAAGTATATATGTATAATTTTTTTTTAAAGTTTATAAAGGGCTTGGGTCAATAAACAATTATCCTGTTTAAATAATTGAACAATAATTTTTTTTCTCCCTGTATGTGCATATGATAGTGAAAAAAAGAACACTTTGTAAAAGCAGGTATTGTTTAGAAGAGTCACATATAATTTTTTTTAAATTGTCACCATAAATTCTACATAAGTGTTTTGATAAAGATGAAACTGAACTAATGATTGAAGAATGCAAATAAATGATACACCAGGAACACACTAATGGAGCATGGTAACATGGACAAAATAACAAGTGTGACATCTTACTAGATGAACTGAAAAAATAAAATAATGTACAAACAAGACTAACTATATTCCATATAAATTTTAATAAATGCTTAAAATAATTAATTAAGAAAAAATAAAACCCTGGTCAAAACTGAGTAGTGTAATAAAATTACCATGTTTAATAAGTATATGCTGTGCTTTGTCAGAAACCTGACATGTTTAGACACACTCCCAAAAAATAATAATTCTTAAGACTAGAAACCGATTTTGAATGAATGATAAAAACTTAATGCATTTTGCTGACTTTAAATCTTATCTCTATTCTGATTAAAAAAGAGATTAATTCAATAATTGTATTAACCAGTGATATCAGCATGAGGTGCTTATGATGCCAAGTCATCCTTATCTGATCAAGAGTTATCCAATATTTAAAGGAGATTGTAACAGGTTGGAAGGCATCTTAAACTTTTGTCCCAAGTCTGACTAAGAAGAAAGTATACTTTGGTCTCTGACCCGTCGGAAACCATCATGTTGTATCTATGAAATACTCTGTGTGTGTGTGTGTGTGTGTGTGTGTGTGTGTGTGTGTGTGTGTGTGTGTGTGTGTGTTGTGCTGTGCTGTGCTGTGTGGTATGTTGTGTGTGTGTGTGTATGTGTGTGTGTGTTTATGTGTATGTGTGTGTGTTGTGCTGTGTGGTATGATGTGTATGTATGCATGTGTGAGAGAGAGAAAATCTAGACAACAATTTATAGTCAACACGCGCAACAATTAATAATAGCTACAACCAATAACTATACCTGATATCTGGATTGAACAAAGAACTGGACACCCATACACGATCAATGTCCTGCAAACATAAAACAATTTTTTTTAAATGCTAACAAAGGAAAGATAAATGCTTGTGCTGAGATCTGGAGTAAAAAGCAAAATTAAAAAAAACTAAACACTGAATGAAAGACTGATCAAGTGATTCACTAACATCAATAAATAATTATATAATTAGTGCTAATGTCATTGCATTATTAGCAGATCACAGCAAAATCATTATGCAGATTCAATCCATTTTGATGAGGTTCATACTTGTGTGTGCATGCACAATGTGTATGTGTGTGTGTGTGCATGCATGTGTGTGTGTTTAAACTAATAAAGAAATACGGTTATGCAAAAGAGAGTGACAAAAATGTTCACGGTTACCTAACTACTGACAATAAGAGAAGATATAAAATGGTTTTTAAGATTTATAAATGATACTGACTTTGTGGGCTATTCTTTGCGATGAAAACAAATAACTTTTGCTTAAATATTAATATCCTCCTGCAAACAAATAAGTATGGTGAGCTATGCACAGTTTCCACTGTTGTATGATTTGTAGTTTAACTTTATTTTTAACTATGTTTACTCACAATGCACTATGTTCTATGTATTCTTTACTAAATTATTTAATTAAATTCATACCTCCATAACCACAAAAAAATGTAATGATACCTAAAACAAAAGTAGTGTGTGGTCTTTAAAAATTAATAGTTTTAATACATTTTAAAACATGTTTACAAATCTACATGAAACTCATATTTTGTTTGCTTTTCTTATTGCTTTTTTTTTAATTTTAAAATTGACATTGTGTAAAAATTCTCAGCTTCTTGTAAGGTATTAGAGAATATGGACTAAATTTAGAAAAAACTAATATAGTGCAAACCATCCAGAGAAAAGCCCCAAACCAAAGAATTTCCAAACTTGTGATATATAATAAAGCACTGTTTTAAGATAGAATGAATGTTAATCATCATCATCAATGTGCATCTAAATGGACAGATATAGATATGCTAACACTTTCATGACTATGAATTTCCCACAGGTGTGGCTTATGTTTAACCTTTGCTGATGTTAATGCATACAACACTGATGGACTTAGCTATGTCCACAGTTAATGTGATTAAGTCTATTATCAATAATATCAATGATGTTAACATACATATAACAGATCACATTACAGGTGCATTTTACTTAGCTATGTCCACAGTTAAGGTGATTAAGTCTATTATCAATGATGTTAACATACACATAACAGATCACATTACGTGCATTTTACTTAGCTATGTCCACAGTTAATGTGATTAAGTCTGTTACATGCATTTTACTTAGCTATGTCCACAGTGAATGTGATTAAGTCTGTTACATGCATTTTACTTAGCTAAGTCCACAGTGAATGGGGTTAAGTCTGTTATCAATGATGTTAATGTACTTATAATAGATTGATTTGACTTAGATTAGTGAATGGGATTAAGTCTGTTAATTGTTATCAATGATGTTAATATACACATTACACTGATGGATTTGACTTAACTATGTCCACACTTAAATTAAAGGGGGTTAAATTAAAGTTCTCAGTATCTACAATCAATGATACTTGATAGTTTCAAGTAAAATTCACTTCACACCACAGTTTCTCTCATTTCTCCCTTGTCCAACAGTCAAAATAATTTACTATTAATGAATAAGCAAACAAAAATTAAAAAAAACAGTGTTTCCATTCTAAGCTTACAATGCTAAGGCCACTACGGAGTGAGAGATGGAGCTTGCTGAAACCAAAAAGACCAATTTTTCCAATCTGCAGATTGACTCCAATGTGTTTCTTAAGAGCTCTCTTGATCAGCCATGTTAAGAATCTGAAAATAACACACACACACACACACACACACACACACACACACAAAGAATAATACAAATGACTTTTAAATCAACAACAGCAAAAAACAAAGAAAAACACAATTAAAATAAAATATTTTTAAAATGTATGACCAGCTAAACAGTGGATATATGTTCCTGAATAAACTGCCAGTAAAAATCAATTAAACGAAAATGACACTTCTACAGATAATTCAGAATATCAGCAAAGGTAAATAAATCTACAAAACTATGAATTTTGTTGTTCATAATAGAACATTCTTTGAAACTGTATAGCTGCATGTTTACTTATATTTCAAATGTCGGTGGGAGAGGTTGTCTTAAGTTTTCCCAACCCAACTAACATATTTTTATTTTTTGTTTATATAGCAATTTTTACTGAAGGTAGTAGGCATGGATAGGTGAGAATATGTGTATCCATTTGAGGTGGGAATGTGCCAGTCTAAAAATTAAATGTCAATGGGCCACATATATCCCAACAATCACTTTTAATTTACTAAGGTCAAAAATAAAAAAAATATCTGTAAACTTAAAATTTGGCAAGTACCATGTCATTTGATAGGCATATAAATCTGAATGAGTAAAAATACACTATTTTAAACATACATATACTGATATAGTATGATTTATGCATGTTTGCGTGTCTGTGTGTATGTGCTTGCATGCACATGTTTGTGTAATTGTGTAAAACTGTGTGCACATTAGATTTCGTTAAGTATGTAATTTGTGTGTAAGCTTGAGTTTATCTGAGTATGCAAATTAAATGTGTGTACTTGTAAATGGAGTTATGTGAATTGGGTTGACTGATGTCAGCTGGTCACACATTAATGCACATCATGCCTGACTGTTTTAAAAGTGCAATGGCAGTAAATGCAATGCACTTCCTGTTAGGCACTTGAGCTCCAAAATTAGAGAAAGCAACGTAAGAGTGAAGGGTTGCAAAAGAGTGAATAGATGCTTTATAAATATCTTCCACTCAAACACAGTAGTACATCTTAAATGGTTGGCATTCTTAGGGTTAGACCCATTAAACTCTTAATTTTTCCCCCCTTGTACTTATTTTTTTTTTTAACTTTTAGTAGCAAGTGCTACAGCAAGTATGTCATTTTCTCAACAACAAAAATCCAAAGATATTTTATTGATGGCAACTTCTGAAAAGTTACAATTATTATAATAATATCAGATTAAACATTAATTTTATTGCCTATAATGTTATAACAAGTGCCCATATTATTTCTGAAAATGCAGACATTGTCACTAGATATGCTCACACTATTACCGTAACTTGCTGTTTGTTACACATCTTTGCTGTGTCTCTGCAAAGTGATACTTTGTGTCCATCGTGTCACAGTAAGTATCCACATCTTATGTTACTGTAATTTTCCACACTGTTACTGCCATTATTTTAAGTGTCCACAATGTTAATCAAGCAACCCCACTGCTACCTTAATTGCACAATGTGATGTATCCAAAACCCAACACCGAAGGAGATGGGGAAAGAAGAGACATTTTGTTGTTGTTTTTTTTTAGTGTTTTGCTTCCTATTAAACTTGATGTACAGTATCTTAGACAGTGAAGATTATTTTATACTGACTTAAAAACTAATTGTAAGTGTCCACATAAGTTAAAAATTTAATATTTTTTCTAAAAAGCAACGATAAAATAAGTGTTGTTGCTGTAGTATCAATGCACAGATTTAGATATTTTTACCAATTATCTTTTCTTCAAATTCAACTTGAATGTGAATGCTATTCTGTGTGTGTGTGTGCACGCGCATGTGATGGCGCACGTGTATTCTGCAATATTGTAACCAGACAGTTAGTAAACTATTAAAGTGGGAACAAACTTCCAGAACTAATGAGAGAACCTTTGCATACATTACAAATTAAACATACTGCACTAGCTACAGTATTGAGACAAATACTAAAGTACTAAACACTCAAGCAAACCACAAATAGATACATATTTTTAATATCCTTCAGAGTGGCATGTCTTTTAATCATAAATCCTTACCTATTGTCTGTTAAGTGTGGTTATCAGATATCCTAATAATCTCATGCTATTAAATATAAATTAACTCTGACTACACTTTGTTAAATAAACACTAAACGACACCCTTCTGTATGAATTGAAAATATTTAAGTGGCCAGCACACAGCAACATTATATACTGTAATATGTAATTGTAAAATCTCTCTTTCAGACACTAAGCTTGAAAAAAAACCGCCAAAAAGAAAATTACAAAAAGATCAAAGGGATCGTGACTATTTTGGTATTCGGTTAATTGGTGTTACTGGTACATTGGGAATCATGTACTCAGGGGATTTTTATTACAAAAATTAGTGTCGGTGGCTCACTGCGTCGGTCAGGTAGGGACATGTCACGTGACGTTTATATTTATATTCTATTCTAACCTGTGTCATGCGCGCGCGCGCCATCCATCGTGTTGACGATCATGTGTATTTGTTCGGAGTCCCCTCCCCTGCACTGATTTCATTCAAAAGTTCCTTCAAAGTAAGTTTGTTACGGTTCCGCCAACCGCTCGGTTTTTTTATAAAAAAAAAAACAAAAAAAAAACCACAACACTTTCACCATCGCACACTGCTTCCCTTTACACTGATCACGTGTCAGTAGAGGGCGGCGTCATCCACGAGTACGCGAGTCAAGTTTGTCAGTCGTCAGTTTGGAGATTGGGTGATAGTGGGAGGGAAAGGATTTGCCTGCTGACGAGCGCCGGCGCTTTTTCTCGACGACATGGAAAAACAAAGTGGTGCTTTTGTGATGATTCAGACAGACACAGGAAACCCAAACCAAACTTGCTTCTCAACAATTACGTACGAGTGGACAACTTCTCTCTAACGCGGCATTCACCCACTCTCACAATATGAATAATACTGCCAGATTAGCAGTAAATGTAATAAAGTCTGTAAGTCTGTTATACACAACCGAGTAAATGAAATGTATCAATATAAAACGCTCCGTTTGCTGTGAAGAAATTAAGATGTCCTAAAAACAACTAAAGCAACATTAAGACCAAATGTATAAGACTACAGACATTATGCTGTAAAGTTGTGCTAAGAGTTAACCAAACTATTACAACAGGTATATTATTGTACAAAGTCATGCTATACGTCAACTAAAACTGTTAAGGCAGAGAGCTATGCGAGAAGATGCCATAAAGTCATATGTAAGGCCAAGAGCTATGCGAGATAGTGCCTTAAAAGTAATGCTATACGTCATATATGAGAAGTAAAACAACTGTTAAGGCCGAGAGCTATGCGAGGTCAAGGGCATGATTAAACCTCCTTGGCGAGATGATGTCATAAAATGTCATGCTATGTGTCAACAACTGTTAAGGACGAGAGCTATGCGAGGTGATACCGTAAAAAGTAATACTATACGTGAAATAAAACAACCGTAAGGACGAGAGCTATGCGAGATGAGGCCATTAAAAGTTGTGCTATATGATAAGTAATAACTAATAACAACCAGGAGACTAACAAGCTAGGCTAGGTGATGCCGTGAAAAGAAACTAAAAGTCAATGATACAATTTGAAAGTCTGCTCAAGTTATTCAATCGCAGAACAACAAATGATTTTCGAACAGTGAAATACCTGCAAATGTCCTTTTAAAAAATAATCTATAAATGTTTAAGTCTTAATTATTTTAATATATTTTGAAAGCTTTGTCTCTCTCCCTCACACACACACAACACACACACACACACAGGTACACAAATTAAACATGAACGGTCATTAATCTGACTGGCTATGCAGTTCATATTTTTCTCTTCACTCACGCCGGCCAACAGCGACAACATGAAAGCAACTGAGAAAATCGTTTTCAAGAAACAGACAACGAAAGTCAAAAGTCAAACACACACACTACCACCACCATCACACACGCAGGCACACGCACACAAGAGTCAACAGTATTTAAAGAATTGAGGCGAGTTGTGTGTGTGTGTGTGTGTGTGTGTGTGTGTGTGTGTGTGTGTGTGTGTGTGTGTGTGTGTGTGTGATAAGTGTGTGTGTATGTGTGTGATAAGTGTGTGTGTGTGGTGTGTGTGTGTGTGTGTGTGGTGGTGGTGAACTAATGCCGCCATAAAGGTCAAGTCGGAGTTCACTATGCCCGGGTTCAATGGGGTGGAACACCGTCTGAAGTCTCTTGTCGGTTCCGCACTGTTACATCTCTGCCAGACGTTGCCGGAGATTGACAAAATTCTATAGCTCATAAGGAAAACTGTTCGACTCGGGCAGGCTGTAGAGTTAAGTTGCCTTTAGACAAGAAAATTCTCTTGCATAAAATTACGTTCTTGAGGGTTTTATTTTAAATGACATCATACAAACCAATGGAATGGTTTCTTAAATTTACACCAAACCCACGTTATAATTTGGTTAATTTTATTTATTTTTTAATAAAGAAAACTGTGACCTAGTAATATATCTAACTCTTACTAATATCATACCCCTGTCAATTAACTGTCATACGTAGTCACATACATATAACGTTCACAGGCACTTATCACTCTCGCTTTTATTCACATATCAATCGTAATGCGCTTTGTAAACGTTCACAGGCACTTATCACTCTCGCTTTTATTCACATATCAATCGTAAACGTTGATAGGCACATCTCACTACTGATAATGAACTCAAAGCTTTGATTCACACACTCAGAGTCGTATACACTATACAGTATACGTTCATATGCATCTATCACTCTTCGCATAACTTGTCAAATTAGTCATACGTCTTAGCCATCATTCCTCAAATACATTTTTTAAAAAAAATTAATGAATACATATACAGGCTCTAATGATTGATGCACAAGACGTTTAAGATGGGGTGTGGCAGCTCCTCCAATGAGTCTACAACTATATGTAAAAAATACAGCCTCCACCAGCACCAGCACCACCACCTACCCACAAACTGACATTTGACGTATGTATGATTGTTGGGAGTCTCCTCAAAACCATTTTTTTTCACATCACCTAGGTCTGATAAGCCCATGGCAACTTCGTTTCCGGTCTCGCTATCAAGGTGTTCACCGACAGAGGGCGAGAGCTTACAATGGGTTCGTTGAGTTTTAAAACATACATATATATTGTTCTAGCACATGATTCTACCAATGAAAACCAGCCAAAATCAAAGTTAGTTCAGTCAGGGTAAATTTCTATTTAAACCAAACAGGCAGATATAGACGTCGGATAAACCTGTTATGTAAATGTTGCATAATTATCAACCCTCTTTTTTTTTCATTTAAAAAAAACAACAACCACTAATACAGGAAACTGTATCAACAGTGACTTCCTGGGACGTCTTGCTGGGGCTTTGGGTGTGTGGCCTACTAAAACATACTTTACACTAGCCAACGACCAGCTTGTATAAATAATATAGCTGAATCTTCTTTGAAATTACACAGCAAAGGGTTCTGTCTAGTGCAAACAAAAATGCAAATGTTAACCACTATTGTAGAAGTTCGTGTTTTATCTAAGGTCGAGTTGACCTAAGAGCAAAAGAACGGGTGAGAAGAATAATGTCTTCTGCATAAGAGTCGACGTTTTTTAGTCTGAGGTTATCTTGAAAGACTTTTTAAGTGACACGTCAAGCGTTCAGAGGGGGAAAAAAAACTAGAAATCTTTATTTCCAGTTTGTACTCAAGATATTTCATTTTCCTGTTTGTCCTTGACCAATTACAATCTCTATCTGTTCTCATTTCTCATCTGTCCAGCTGTTACATTTCTACATCCGTCTTCAAGCTGCAACATCTTCCCATCTGTCCTCGTGCAGTTACATTACCGTCTGCCCTCGGGCAGTTACAGTTTCAGTTTGTGCTCATGTTGTAACATTTCTAGTTTGTCTTCATGATGGAATATTTTCAGTCTCGCTGCAACATTTCTAGTTTATCATGCTGTAGCCCTTCCCGTCTATTCTCACGCTGAACTTGTGTGATTTGTGACTGAGGTTTCAGGTTAGCTTTCAATTGTCGCTGATATCGAAGACACGTCAAAGGCGAAATTTACTTTCTGGAAAGGAAAAATTCGCTTTTCTGGAAAGGAAAAATTCGCCTTCTGGAAAGGAGAGATTCGCTTTCTGGAAAGGAGAGCTGTTGTGTGTGCAATAGGCAAAGGTCTGAGTGGGTAGTTTTGGTGTTGCTGATTTTCTAGGTTCAATTCTGCCCAGTCAGCGGCCAACATGTTTTTGATTTTTAAGTGCCAAGGAATATTTCGTGCACGCGACCCCGTAGTATACAGAACGCATTTATCTTCCCATCTGAAGGGCAAGATGCTAGGCCCACCACCGTGAGCTAAGAAGTGATTAAGGATATTGTACAAGGTTTTTTTTTCACATATTGGGAATAGATCCTCGATTACTAGAGCAAGAGGGTTTCGTCTTTGCGATCCGTATTGTCGGACTTTTTAAAAAGACGGGTAAAACTAATTAGAAATGAGATTAAAAAAAAAATTTTTTTAAAACTCAGTCGTCAAATGAGCGACTTTATGAGTGATTCGCCTAATAAAACACTAAGTGCAGTCCATAAAACAGCAACAGTTAGGATCGTTCGTAGTCTCTGATCCTGAACAGGTACGTAAATGATCACAAAGTGGCCAACAAGTATCAAATTCTCCCATCCAAATTCTCGTCTCTTTAAACAATTTGATAAAGGATGGTGTTAAGTGTACCACATGCCCTTATCACCACCATGCAGCCTTGTGTTTGTTGTTTTTTTTATTTTGTTTTGTTTTGCTTCGTTGTTGTTGTGTTTCTTTGTGTTTTTGCTTTATTTACTCAACCATTAGACACTCTTTTGTTACAATTAAAAAACTTTTCCTTAAGAAAACCCTCATACGGTAGTTGTGTTGGTCCTTCAGCGATAGGCCACATCACAAAATAAAATATCTTAAATGTTATCGTTTGAGACTTTTAGAGCAATTATTATAAAACTCACATTCTTGTTTCCCTTTCCACTCCCAGCGCAAATGGCGAATGGAGCATGCGCAAGAAAAGATAAACGAACCATTCAAATCGCTGTCAGGCTGCCTTTGCAAATAAAATAAAATTAATTAATTGTTCAAGCAAATATATATTATTATAATAATACCCTTGATTTGAAGATCTGAATAGACTACATGGAAAGGAAGAAGGGGCGGTAACTCTGTAATATTAATTATCTCTACTGGAAACATAAGTTACTGACAGAATAGGCAGCACTTTGTTTCCACACTGCTGCACAGTATGTTGTCCTTAACTCTTTCGCGCCTCCTGCTGCAAAGTGACGTGGTGACATTATACGCGTTCAGCAAACGAAGGGTTAAAAAAAACAAAAAAATCATTGAATTGAAAGTCCGAGACATTCTGACACGCGATCTTGCAGAAGCTATGGAAAACCGGAAAGAGAGACGAACTGTCTGGGAAGTAATTTTTATGATGCCTGGCAGAAACCGAATTTTCTTTTATCTCAAGAGATCAGCGGCCAAGCAAAACGCCAATAATGGTCGAAAGGCGTAATGATTTGTTGTACGTATGGAGTACGACACATGGGTTTTTGATTTATTCAATGGTGTTATTATTATTATTATTATTGCATTCTTGCCTCTGTGAGCGCCAGTGATCATGTGTGTGCGCGCGTGCTTTTAGTGTGTTCGTGTTTTAGTGTGTGTGTGTGTGTGTGTGTGTGTGTGTGAGTGAGTGAGTGAGTGTATGTGTGAGTGTATGTGAGTGAGTGAGTGGGTGGGCGAGTGAGTGAGTGAGTGAGTGAGTACACTAGCAGTTCAAACAAATCTGTTAACATTCGAAATTTAACAAAGATTTTGGCCAGGTACATACAAGTTTCTTTAAAATGTAGGATCAAGTTTTTCCTAAAATAGGTATAAATTATTCTCCATGTTCTTTAATTTCTTATCTATATTTATTATGTTTAAGTAGGAAATATAATCAGTGAAAGTTACCAAAATAGTTACAGACGGGGAGAAAAATCTATCTAATTTTCCTTTATTTTTCATTTTCCTTCTTATTTATTAATCTAGGAATCACTGTTTTTAACATCCGGTTTGTTCCGATGAAATGCAGCTGTTAACGAAAAGGTTGGTACACTTGCTTCGTACGCTGATTTATGAAACCATTTGATCTTGGTGCATACGTAAATACATTCACACACTAACAAATGTATTTTTAGACGCGTCAGATTCTGAAAAAATATAGCTTGAAGACATTTTCTACACTAGAGATGGTTAGAGCAAGAACAATTTCTTTATTTTAATTTAAACATTAAAAATATTAGTTAATAGCAACATAATTATATCGGTCGAGCTTAGAAAAATACTGGGCGGGGGTGGGATGGGGTGGTGAATTACTTATGAAAAGATGACAATTTTTTTTAATTTGACAATGTCATACTCACCTTTATGTTAGTAACTATTGTATACATAAGTGAATCCATCTCAATAGCAAGTATGCGAATGGAAAATGCCACAATACAAAAGTATGGAGTTATTATATCACCCCCGCATATTAAAAGAGGGATTTAAAGAATTAGAAATTAATTAAATAACAATAGCACCAATAGTGAAGGAAATCAACCAGACAACAGACAAGTGACGCTAGCCAATCAGAAGCGAAGAATCAGAAGCGAAGCTGCTAATCAATCACAGAGTCAACCAATCAAAACCTAAGTTACTCAATTACTGCAGAGAAACCAATAGCAGGTCATTAAAGGGAAAGAAAAGAGTAAACAGTTTATAAATATAAAATAATAATAAATGTTTAATTACTATTAATAAATGCGAGTAGGGAAAAAAGATTGCAAATGATAAATTTAGTGAATCTCATCCCTAACAATATCATACTAAGTTATTCACGTCATTCACAGACCACCTCGATTGGCTTGTATCCGTATAAACACAAGTCTCTTTTGTTTTCGTTTTCCCAGCCACCATTAATAATAAGAGTCACGTGACATACGACACAATCAAATTTGTTGGTATCGCTTTAAATACTAACACTTTTCTCCGCACTTCTACAAAAATAAAAATAAAATAAAATAAAAATATTTAGCAGCAAATGCGCCTTTCTATTTTTAGCAGGAAAAAATGTCGCAAAATTCTATTTCAATAAAACAGGTAAGTATAACCCAATGGATGCAGCCATAATATATTTTAGTTAAACTTAACTGGTGCCAGTAGTCTTATATCTGCATCTATGTGTATACAAAATCCAATGTTCAATCTGTTAAATAGCAGGTTTCGGGGGGGGGGGGGGGGGGGCTAGCTTGTTGTAAATTGATAAACCCTCATATTACTGCTGGATACAGGCTAAGTTTATATCTTCTGAACTTGTTTAGTTTGCTTTATGTGAGTTTTATGCCTGCTCCCAACTTCTGCTAATATTGCGGACAGGTACTTGATCGGTAGTAGAATGATATACTGCCAAATATTTTAAGGAACAAACATTGGTGGGGTTTTTTTATTTTAATTTATTGTGACTGACAATAGAAACAAGAACATACTGTCTAAAAGACTTAAAGCATATCGACCCAGTGATTTTTTTAAAATCAACATACGCGTAAATGCTGTCACCTGATCTGCAATACAGATATATATTATGTCACAGTATGTTGTCTTTCCAACCTCCAAAACCTGTCTAGGTGTGCTTGAGTATGAAGTGGGGTGTGAGCTGCAGCCACCTTCATGTTTAGTATGCGACCAATGAAGTCACGTGGGCATGATTCGTGCGTAAAGATGCATAGGAGCGAAAGACCTCAGTGTGGCACGTGTTGCCAACAACATCCATAGTCGCGTGACGGCGGAGGTTTGAACGGAAGTGTTGGTGGATTTTCTAGGCGCACTGCTACCCCAGAATAGGGGCCACCGACCTAAACTGTCCAACGTGATTTAAGCACTTAGGCATCTTTAGTGCGCCCTTTGAAAAGGTGGGGGTTGGGGGTGGGGTGAGAGTCCGAATTATCCCAAGGATCTTTTCCACACACACACACACACACCTCATGTGGGAATCGAACCTTCGGTTATTTTGACCGAGAAATTAGAGTACTACCGTATGGATTACAGCGCGTCTCGTTGAAGTGAACTATAAAATAGAAACAACGTATGCCGTGCTTCAATGTGTCAAACGTCATTCAGTGAAAGTAACGAGCTCTAAATAGCGGTTGAAAAATGTAACTAAATCGGAAGAATAAATCATCAACCTGCCTGGAAGACAAATAAAAAAGTCAGAAAAGTAACGGATACTAAGAAATTAAAGAGCCCACTTCGGTTCCCCCTACCCCTCCCCGGAACTGGGTTAACAATCAACGCATAAGAAGAAAAAAAAACACGCCCAGGTTTATTTACTTTCACATCTGGGTGAAGTGTCTTTACAACGTGAACTTTACAAACAATGTCATATATCGTTAATGAAGTGTCTTTACAATGTGAACTTTACAAACAAATATTGTCATATATCGTTAATGAACAAGTGCCCGCATGTACTGAAGTGGAATACATGTTGTACACTAGAAAGAGTCGCGTCCAAATACATTTGTTCAAATACTAGTTGGTTAACTGTAGAAATAATCGCGTTCAAACACAAATTGTACAGCAGAAATAATGGCGTTCAAATACGTATTGTACAGCAGAAATAATGGCGTTCAAATACATATTGTACAGCAGAAATAACGGCGTTCAAATACGTATTGTACAGCAGAAATAATGGCGTTCAAATACATATTGTACAGCAGAAATAATCGCCTTCAAACACATATTGTACAGCAGAAATAATGGCGTTCAAATGCATATTGTACAGCAGAAATAATCGCGTTCAAATACATATTGTACAGCAGAAATAATGGCGTTCAAATACGTATTGTACAGCAGAAATAATGGCGTTCAAATACGTATTGTACAGCAGAAATAATGGCGTTCAAATACATATTGTACAGCAGAAATAATGGCGTTCAAATACACGCTATAAAGTAGAAGTAATCACGTTCAAATAGATGCCGTACAGCAGACATAATAGCATGAAAAGTTCAGGCTCCCAATGGATGCTGTATACAGCAGACATAATAGCATGAAAAGTTCAGGCTCCCATTTAATCACGTACTTACACGACCATACACCATTTCTAACACAGTACACACATTTAATCACGTACTTACACGACCATACACCATTTCAAATACAGTACACACATTTAATCACGTACTTACACGACCATACACCATTTCAAATACAGTACACACATTTAATCACGTACTTACACGACCATACACCATTTCTAACACAGTACACACATTTAATCACGTACTTACACGCTTTTAGTACGGAGATATGCATGCAATCAAAAGCTACATGTCGGCCCAAGAATACATTTCTGACACTTTACTGAGAATACCCTTCTTCAGTTATTTATAGGCTTATAAACAATACTGTACTCTCTCTCTCTCTCTCTCATGACAATAAGTGGTTTATTCTGTTTCAACAAAAAAACTTTTCAAACTACTCCTCCACAAGTTAATAACAGATCCGTGCCACTCCAAAGCTAAACATTCCCTTTAATTACATAACAATAAAGAGAGCTCCCGTAATAAGAGATTTAACGGCGGAAAGAAAGAACCAATTACGCCCTGCCGGAAGTAAGCGAGATAAAGACGTGGTATGCGAAGCATGCTAATGCGCATGTCTGTAATCAAACAGCTCGGCGTTTTACCTCGAAAGTCTAAACAAGAGTTCGGACTCTCGAATCTCATCTGTCTTCGCACACATTTCGTAGTCAGTTTCAAGCGGCACATGCGTGCGCGTGCAGATGTAGGCACAATAGCTGGGCTGTTAATTTACCATGCGGATTTATCGCCCCTTCCCCGTTAAAATCCCCATCACCTCACAGAATATAAATGATTGTTCTTGACACTAAATGCAGACACACTAGCAACACAGATTCTTTCTCTTTCTCTTCGATTTTACTTTTTCTTTTCGATATCGAGAATAATAACGCAACAATGAATTCTTGTCATTTATGTACGTCAACTTGTTAGGTAAGAGTCGAAAGTAATAAGTAGCAATTCTAATCCCGGGCGTGTCTATCAGCTTACCGATACAGAATAAGGGTTCTTAAGTATATGTGAAACTCTACTGAATAATAAAAGAATACCTAGTCACCAACAAATCTAATCCATCAATCCAGATGTGTGGTTTAGAGCGGTCTCAAAATACAGCTTGGACAGGCATTCATAAAGCAAAGGTTAATAGTACCACAGATTTAATTATGTCTGTTGACGTAGGGATTCACCACCACTGACAGCTTTGTACGGTTTCACAGTTGCGCGAAATATTTTAAGTGATCATTTTAAAGTAAAACTGTAAGAAATACACGTGCTTACAGATATGGTTGAGAATTGTCAAACACATAAAAAGGCTCAAGTCAAGATAAAAAAAATAAAACCCGCGGAAACAGTTTTTACTGCTCGTGCAAGTCGACCACACACACGCACGCGCGCGCGCACACACAAAAATAGAAAAAAAGAAGAAGAAATATGTGGTGGAGTAAATTTGCCTAGAAGAAATATGTGGGAGTAAATTTGCCTAACCCCATTTCTAAACTTAATTGTTATATAAATAGTTAAACTGTCAAAGTGATCCGATCTTGGGCACCGCCTGTGCTGCTATTTTTAATTATCAAAGTTGGAATAAACAACTCAGGGAAAGAATGTGCTAGAATTGCTAATGTAATCTAAACCAGTTCCAACTGGATGAGTAGTTTTATTATCCAATGGTTAAGATTTACAAGAACGAAACCAGTCAATGGGCTGAGATCAAAAGTTTATTGCTTAAAGAATTCTAATGTCTAATCACTTTGAATTTAGAGTGGCAAGAAGTCTGGTCGTGAAAGGAGGCCATTAGCTTAATGGTGAGTTAACTGACTGATTGAGAGAGAAAGGACTTAGAAATATTTCATGCATTTTTTGCTATAGATATATTATACTTGTGTTTTATGTAGAGATGAATTATGTGAGTAGACTATGATTTCTACAAATTGTGAACTATGATGCTTATATAGAGCATGCTAAACGCTTGACATTGTTTCTAGTGAACCTGTTCATAAACTATTATGGTGTATCTATTATGTTGTGTCTGAGGAGGCAGGTTAATACTTTACTGGTGTCCTGCTTTCTGTCTGTCATCCAAATGACAAATGTCCGGACTGCGAGGGGATAGCGTCTAACACAGGAAAGACCAGATCACAACAACAAATGTTCTGGTAGAAATTTTCAGTGTCACGGGGATGTTTAATTAGAATCAGTGAACTTCTAGGGGTTGGAGTGGGAGAGAATTTGTCCAATAGCTTATGCGTTCCGACCGGCAAGACGATCCGATTCCACTCACACACCCAATTTTCGAGGATCCTTAGCGCTCAGTGCTGGCAGCACACGGCACCCGCTTTTATCATCCCATCCCAGAGGCTTAAAAACTCCATATATCTAGGGAGTGGTTAGGAGTCACACCTAATGTCGCCCGAACACACGTAAGTGCGAGGCTAGTATCATACTTCCGGTCTCTGTTACATTGACACCCCCCCCCCTCCCGAATATAGCGCCTGTTCGCGAAATCAATGAAGTTGGAAGCGAACGTAAACCTACTGAGGATGTTTAGCTAGTAGGCGCCGAGATACTTCAGTGCCCAACCAGACAACAGCAAGATCTGCTGCCCCCTGCAGTGAGGTTGATACTGCACAGTGGTCAACTGTGCGTGCGAGAGGGAGGGGGGGATCGGGGTGAGGAGAGGGGAATGGGCCTGAGAAGTACTCTTCTAATGAAAACTTGTGCGCACTTCTAGATATTTACTTGAGGCAAAACCTGTCAAGTGTTTCTGGACTGATAATTACGCATGCGCGTTTGTGTATAGGATCTTATTACAATCCGTACGTCAGAAAAACAGAGAAATCTACGTCACGGACCATAAGCGAATAAAGGAAAAAACCTAAAATTAAATCGTTAAATTATACTGCCATGTTTCTGAGTTCATGCAATTAGAATCACTTTCCAAAACCAATATATTTTTTAATTTTTTCACTAATTTGAAAAAATAATAAAATTAAGGATTAAATAAATCACACTATTTGATGCGTTAATACGATGTATCTAATGTACACATTCCAGCAAGTCCTTACAAACGACAGAGTGCAGATCCACACATACTCTCAGATTTTAGACAAAAATTTGACTATACATAGAAAGAAAGAAAGAATAACTTCAATACTAAATATATATATATGCTCTGTGCGATTCTTATATGTGTTGTTCTTCAGTAGTATTCAGTCTTGCAATTAGAATTAAAATACGAGATGAGAGCACGCGTAGATGTATAATTTAATCACGTGACAGGAAACGGCATGCGATATTCATCTCATGATTTATCAGATTTCAGACTCTCTTTAGCAGAATGGAAACCATATTTGCCCTGTGGATGTCGCTAAGTATGATCAATGTCAGGGGTGAATGATTTAATCTGTAAAGTGGAAACAAGCCATACGACCTAGGAAACGTAAACTAATTAGTTCACCGAGCTCAGTGGAAAATAATTCAAATTAATTCCTTCCATGATTGCCACTTTGTCTTGTGAGACACGAATTGTAACCCCCCCCCCCCCCAGTAGAACTATTGTGCTAACATTAAGGCCTTTTGATAGGGCCCAAAGAGGTAAATTACTTGTACAAACGAACGATCAATTCTCACGTGCTGTATAACTAAGGTTTGTATGTAATATTTACTATTTATAAATTATTTACAATAAATACGTTCAACAATTTGCGTAATATCTGTACTCACAGTGAAAGATCTCGTCTCTTCAGATGAAAGATCTTGTCTCTACATATGAGAGCCTTGTCTCTTCACATGAAAGATCTTGTCTCTACATATGAGAGCCTTGTCTCTTCACATGAAAGATCTTGTCTCTACATATGAGAGCCTTGTCTCTTCAGATGAAAGATCTTGCCTCTAAAGTGGTTATCTTATGTAAGTCCTGGTCAATATTTCAGTGGTGGGTTCATTTGTCAAGAATATAATTAGTTCTGGGTGCGAAGGTCAGCACTTTAGGTGAAAGGTGACAAGTCTATCCCCGCCTCGAGATCTGTCGTGATAGATCTATCTAATATTCAGTGAGCAAATAAGGTCAAGTGCGAGATCTCTCGCGATAGACCTATCTAGTATTCACTGAGCAAATAAGGGCAAGTGCGAGATCTAGCGTAATAGCTCTATCTAGTATTCACTGAGCAAGTAAGGGCAAGTGCAAGATCGAACGAGCTTGCGTGGTCAGAGTGCAAACCAAAAAACTCTTGGGAACATACATATTTTTATATGATCCCCGAGTTGTGTGACATATAGATTTTAATGTTAAATATAGTAATCCCTGGGATGTGTGACATATAGATTTTAATGTTAAATATAGTAATCCCTGGGATGTGTGACATATAGATTTTAATGTTAAATATAGTAATCCCTGGGATGTGTGACATACATATTTTAATGTTAAATATAGTAATCCCTGGGATGCGTGACATATAGATTCTCATGTTAAGTTATAGACTTTCATGTTAAGTATAATAATCCCTGAGATGTGTGACATACATTTTCAAGTTAAGTAGAGTAATTCCACAGATGTGTGACATATAGATTACCATGTTAGTAAGTACAGTAATCCCTAAGATGAGTGTGACATATAGATTCTCATGTTAATAGTAATTTGAGATGTGTGACACATTAAGTGAAATAATTCCCGAGTAATATATATTCTCATGTTAAGTGAAGTAATCCCTGAGTTATGTGACACATTAAGTGAAGTAATTCCCAAGTAATCTATATTCTCATGTTAAGTGAAGTAATTCCCGAGTGATATGACATATAGATTCTCATGTTAAGTATAGTAATCCATGAGATGTGTGACATACATTCTCAAATTAAGTATAGTTATCCCATAGATGTGTGACACGTAGATTCTCATGCTAAAAGTAATCCGAGATGTGTGACACATTATTAAATAATTCCGAGTAATATATATTCTCTTGTTAAGCGAAGTAATCCCTGAGTTATGTGACACATTAAGTGAATTCTCGAGCAATATATATTCTCATGTTAAGTGAAGTAATCCCTGAGTAGTGTGACATATTAAGTGAAGTAATTCCTGAGTTGTGACATATTAAGTGAAGTAATTCCTGAGTGATACTGTAACACTCAAAACGCAAATAGCATAAGCGATAATTAATTATTATATTTTTTCTTAAATTTATTAAATGTTCACTACTCTTTCTTGGAGACTTGTAAATGTGAGCACAAAATAACCGTTAGAGTATTGATAAAAGGTTTAACGGCCCAGACTAGTGACATCTAGGTGACTGTGTAATCGTATTCTTTTTGCAGGCCACCAGATGTGTGCCTTAGTTGTGCATGAGCAGACACAAACTGCCTGCAGCCATGTCGCCCAGAAATAAAATTCTCATAACTAACTTACTTGTAGAACACAAGCCAGTGCTAATTGACCTAATTCCTATGACCGTTAATTTGAAAGATTATGAGAACTTTATGAGAACTTATGTCTCCCCACTTAAGAATCTAAAAATAATAGAAACACGTCTCGAGGGCCATACGTCAGCCAGTCAAATTGATTAGACCTTTCATTTTGGTTGAACAATAGGATTTAGAGTGAACAAGTATATAAACTAGACCCAAAATTGGGACCAGACATTTGTCTTAAGGATACACATCCAGAATTTGTGGAATGGTTTGGTTAAAGGCACATTTTGGTATGTTTAGAATGGTTGATATTTTGTGTATTTAGAAATTTATAGATCTAAACTTTTCTTAATTGTGATGCTCTAAAGATTTTATTGTAATTAAAATTTGTTGAGTTAGTTGTATAACCGTATCTTCCATTTTCTAGGAAAAATCCTCTAGCCTGTAAATTTAGGAGAAATTTTGGCAATGCAGTCACGAGAAAATGTGTTAGATTAAGTTTAGATTAAATAAATTATTTTTGATTAACCCTTTGTGGACATTGGTTTGTGTGTCAGACTGAACATCAAGTAGAGAGTTGTTTGACAATCAGAAAAGAAAAGATTGTTCAAAGGAAAAACAACTTAATAGTTATATTTGTTAGCTGTCGGCTTTATTCTAGACGACAATTCTTTTAAATAACTCGCATCTGTTAGACGATAATAAATAATCTGAGATATTCAAAGGCAGTTAGAGGAAAGTGGTGGTGATGACGGCGGCAGCGACGGTGGTTGTATGAAGCACAACTAACTACAAAACACGTCCACCGTAATCAGTTACAGTTAAAGCATACGTTAAGCCCAAAATAATCATCCTATTGGTGACGTCATACATGCCGGGTTATCACAATTAACTAAAAAGCACGTCCACTGTAATCAGTTACAGTTAAAGCATACGTTAAGCCCAAAATAATCATCCTGTTGGTGACGTCATACAAGCCGGGTTATCACAATTAACTAAAAAGCACGTCTACTGAAATCAGCTAGAGTCAAAGCATATGTTAAGCCCAAAATAATCAACCCATTGGTGACGTCATACATGCCGGGTTATCACAATGACCGTTCCGTAAAGTGGCATCTCACACACAAGGAGAACTTATTTTTTTGGTTGCAACTGTTGACTGATAACAACAAAAGCAGTCGTCAAATACCTTTCAAAGGTTTGCCGACTTTCAGCCCTCTGTACCAGCACAAATAATTGTCTGTATACCACCCACTGGACAAAATCCACGATTTCTTACGACTTCAAGTAAACATCCATTCGCAGGGTCGAACCTAACGTGAACTGCGCTCCATGCGTTCGCCCATTTTTTTAAAAAAGACAATGTATTTGCGACTAGAGCGTGCGATCATCTGATCAGATATTAACTATCAGAGACAGGCAAAGCCCAACGGATCCATTTTGTAAGATATTTTTCTTAATCTTCAAAAGTCCTTTACATATTAATGTATTAGACACTGTTTATTGCTGGGTCCTGCTTGTTTAGGTAAAGAAATCAATACAAACAAATGCAGAAGTCAGTGCACATGACAATATTGCATTCACTGTTTCTGTACAGTTTTCTTTCTTTCTTTCTTTTTTTTAAAGAATAAATGACATGAATATAGAAAAAAGACAACAGCAGTCCAGATGCTACTTACTATTGCAGTCACTGTTTCGGTAATGTGTTTTGCTTTTGTAAATAAAATATAGAGACAAAGGCAAAAGCAGTGCAGATTCCAATAAATTGTGGTCACTAATTCTATACAGTCCTTAGTACGTTTTCTTCACAGAAGACGCCAATATAGACAGAGACAAAAACAGTGAAGACGCCAGAACAGAGACAAAAACAGTGAAGACGCCAGAACAGAGACAAAAACAGTGAAGACGCCAGAACAGAGACAAAAACAGTGAAGACGCCAATATAGACAGAGACAAAAACAGTGAAGACGCCAATATAGACAGAGACAAAAACAGTGAAGCCGACAATATAGACAGAGACAAAAACAGTGAAGCCGCCGATATAGACAGAGACAAAAACAGTGAAGACGCAAATACAGAGACAAAAACAGCGAAGACGCCAATACAGAGAAACAGTAAAGACGCCAGTACATACAGAGACAAAATCAGTGAAGACGCCAAAACAGAGACAAAATCAGTGAAGACGGCAAAACAGAGACAAAAACAGTGAAGACACCAATACAGGCAGGGACAAAAACAGTGAAGACGCCAATACTGCAGGCAGATGGTATCCCATCTCAGTGCCTCAAGTCTCTTCCCTTTTCTCTTTAGCGCAAGTATATATATTTTTTTTAATAAAAACAAGAAAACAAATAATAAAAGTAAAATATATACTTTTAAAATATACTATTGTTCACTGATTTATTACTGACACTCGGTTAAAAGTACTGGTTATTTGCTTACTATCGTGACTTTTGAAATTAGACTGTCACATGACAAGTGCATATGCTTTGGTAAATTAGATTGTAACATGAAAAGTGCTTATACTTAGACAGTCACACGATCCGAACAACTTCACAGTCCTAGACAAATTATTTCCCCAAGAATAACCCGTCCATCCATCGAAGTGGCGAAAGAGGGGTTCGGGGTATGGTGGATGGTTGGGTAGAAAAGATTTCAATCATGTTAAATATGTGCATTTCGTTCTTGTTCAGCTACTGATCAGGTCCCATCTGATACCATGGTAACAGCCCAATTAGTGAAGAAGATGAAGAATGGCTGAACGGCGGTCGATCAAAGTAGCTTCCCCTGGCCACCGAGTGAGAGCTATATCTATGCTGTCCGTACACCTCCCGTCCTAGAGGCATCAGCAATGACTGCTCTCACGGGAGTGACGAAGCACATGAAATTTCTAAACTAGCTTATTACAAGAAAACAAATCAGCTGTTGTCAGTGACACCTGACATTGTGCCAACCGCCAATAGTCGACAGTCTAACCTGCCGAACGTTAACTGTGTCCTCGATCCGTGCCTACGAGAATGCGAGAGACAAGACTGCGCTTTTTTCAGTCGTTAATATATAATGATACTAACATTCCACTTCTGACAGTTTGCTCTGGGTAGGTTTGAACTCTTTTGATTGCTAATTTTATCAGTGTTTTTAAATATATATTAATGATACTAACATTCCACTTGTGACAGTTTGCTCTGGGTGGTTCCGAACTCTTTGATTGCCAATTTTATCAATGTTTTTAATGCATATAATAAATATAATGATACTAACATTCCACTTGTGATAGTTTGCACTAGGTGAATGTGTCCTTTTTCTCCCCTACATTAATTCAATGAATGAACTCAGTGATCACAACTAAAATTCTACTAAATATCCGTCATGTCCTGCTTTTTTCATGCAGAGCCAGTCATCCGTTAAAGTCCCGGCTGTTCTCGTTAGGCGTCTCCAGAAGACCCCAGTTACAAGTTTCAAACAATGAATGGGTGACTACATAGCAAAACGACCACAGACCCATTCTGAGGCCGGGGTGTGGGGGTGTGAGGGATTTTACCAGCGCATTTCCGTTGCAGTTTCTGCGACGATGAAACTGTCTTGTATGGGTGCTAATGGCGGATATACACGCGACGTTAATTATCCGGACCAGACAACGGCTGAAATCCACTTTTCAAATTAACTCTTACGCTAATCAGTTAACCGTGACTAGGAATCTAATGCATACGCAGACAACTCGTGAAGGCAAACAAACCTGATGAATTGCAAAAATGAGTTCTGATTCCCAAGGCAGCAACTATAAAGAACGTTCAGCCATCAGTAATGCAGTCCGTGTGCCTGTTTCATTGGTGTGGAAATAATGCTGCTTAGCGCATGTATTTATATTCAAACGAGTGTGAAGCCAATCTAGATCAATAATGCAAGTTCTACAAGTTTAGACATATATTATCTAGACAGACAGACAAAAGAGAAAAGATCAACCGACAGATAGATAGATAGTGCGGCAGAGTAAATTTGCCTATCCTATTTCTATACTTAATAATTATATCTTTCTTTCCAATGGTAACGAGACCCGACCTTGTGCACTGCTTCTGATGATATTTTTGAAGTAAACAACTTAGGTGGAGAGTGTGCTAGAAATTGCTGATGCAATCCAAATCAACTTCAACTAGATGAGTAGTTTTCCTGACTAATAGCCTCACACTTGTTCATAACATATTCATCCGGTGACCCGTTAAATGCGCGAACGACAATTGCGCGCACCGACAAATGCGCGATAGGGTTAGGGGTTAGAGGTTAGGGACAGAAAACCATCGTCGCGCTTTTGTCCATCGCGTTTTTGTCGGCGCGCGCATTTGTCGGTGAACCTATTCATCCAACGGGGATGGACCAAAAGTTACTTTGTTGAAGAAAGTCTATATTCTAATCACTGTGATTTGAACATAACTCAAGTCCGGTTATAAAGGCGATCGTTGGCTTATGGTAAGTTAGCTGACTGATAAAGAAAGAATGGACTTGTTGATTTCATGTATGTTTGCTATTGATCTATGATTTGAATTGGAGAATGCTTTATGCAACTGAACGAGTATTGCTATGTTCACTAATTTGATTATTTTGTTTATTACACTGTGAATTTTGTGTAATGCTATATTTCGTATGCTGCATGTGTATCGGGCTAACTAATACTGTTGCAAATTTGTAAGTTGAGAATGTGTGTAAAGAGAGAAAGGAGTTTTAGAGATGAAATACGCATGAAATTTAACTCTGCCATTTATTTGACTTTTGCAGAGAGGAGTGCGTCTTTTATCCTTGATGTTCTGATCTGCTTAGGACTGCAGTGACTACTGAACTCTAACGGATCGTGTTAGTATGTGAATCCAGTGTTGTCGTCGAACTTATCAGTAAATGTGTTGCTGTTAAGTCCTTGCTTCTCAAACTTGTTTCTGTCACGACACACTTGAAAAAGACGTTAACAAAAGTGACACCTACATCGATATACCAGACACTACCAAACGTTTAGCCATTTTTAGAGATTTTAGTCACCAAATTTATTGAAATAAAAAGAAGTACGTGTGAAAAAAGATTAAATGGAACATAACTGAATATGAAAAATGACTGTAGTCTGTAGACTGTAGAGTGTAGACTTGTTGAGTCACTAGTCTGACTAGTGACTAGACTCACTAAATTGTAAACGTAAGTTCAACAGTTCATATTATTCAACATCAGTGTGACACGTGAGACTGATGTACTGCACACAAGTTTTCCAAGCAAGGAAGAATAGTAGACAAGCGAACGCGCGCCTTAGTATCAACATCATGAAGTGTCGACCGAGTCTTGACAAACTTACGCGCACCTCACTATCAACATCAAGAAGTGTCGGCTGAGTCTTGACAAACTAACGCGCACCTCACTATCAACATCATGAAGTGTCGGCTGAGTCTTGACAAACTTACGCGCATCTCACTATCAACATCATGAAGTGTCGGCTGAGTCTTTGATTTGATCGTTTTCATTGCTAAAAATACAGCCTCGTACAGGTAAGATGTGAAGGGAAGTAAAACATTTAAAATACTATTCACGCGTGTAGAAATCCAAAACGAATCGACAGAGACGTCCTGAAATTCGGATTTCATAATTGTATCTGAAGTAATTTTGATTAATTTGTTCCATTTTTACAATGGTTAGATCTGAAGCGATTTCTACATTATGTTGACCAGAAAGCCCAAACGGCGAAATAACCCATTTCATTCCACTTGTTGAAATTGAGGGAAAGTATTTCTTGAAGCCTTCTTTAAGACTCAATAAATGTGCAATTGCTGTTCTTTAACCGAGTTTTATGTTTAATTTCCAACTCATCTGAGGCACTCAATGCAGATGGGAAAACGGATGTCATTTTCTATAGCTGAAATCAACAAAAGTAATTTTTTGCTGAAGCTGTTCATTTTATCACTTGCTGATATCAAAATTTCTTTTCTACCCTGGAAACTAGAATTCAGAGAGTTCTCCTTGTTGAAAATATCGGCCAGATAGGCAAGAATCAGCACACCAAACAACATCTTTATGTTTATATCGGCCAGATAGGCAAGAATCAGCACACCAAACAACATCTTTATGTTTGTATCGGCCAGATAGGCAAGATCAGCACACACACCAAACAACATCTTTATGTTTGTATCGGCCAGATAGGCAAGAATCAGCACACCAAACAACATCTTTATGTTTGTATCGGCCAGATAGGCAAGATCAGCACACACACCAAACAACATCTTTATGTGTTCGGTCAGATACAAAGAAGCAGCACACCAAACAACATCTTTATGTTTGTATCGGCCAGATACAAAGAATCAGCACACCAAACAACATCTTTATGTTTGTATCGGCCAGATACAAAGAATCAGCACACCAAACAACATCTTTATGTTTGTATCGGCCAGATACAAAGAAGCAGCACACTAAACAACATCTTTAAGTTTGTACGAATACTCTGGCTTCTCTGTTTCAAAAAATTCTAAAACACGATTTAATATTCTACCCTTCGAAAGCCAGCGAATGTCAGTATGTAGCAATAATACTTTGTGTTCTGTACCCATTTGTTCACGTAGTCTTTCAGTCTGCATTTAACTGGACGGGTTTTTACGTAGTTGGTCGTGCTTATCACTGATCCAATAATTTCTTCAAATTTATTTCCGCCCGTGCTTTTCACCATGAGGGCCTCTCGATGTAGAAAGCAGTGAGTTGTAATCAAAGAAGGGTTTTCTTTTCGTGCAAAACGTAGAAATTCTTCCATATTCCCCACCATTGCTGCTGCTCCATCAGAACATATCGATATACAATTAATCCAAAGCAAAATTATTTTCTTGAAAGTAAGTGTTTACTTCAGTGAATATATCAAGACCGGTTGTTCTTGTCATTAACTGCCGGAAAAATAAATATTGCTCAATGACTTCAGACCCGTCAATGAACCTGACAAGGGCAATTAATTGAGCTTTACCAGAGATGTCCGTACTTTCATCTCACTGTAAAGAAAACTTGTTTATTATCTGTAATTGTCTGACAACATTTCTTTCAATATCTGTAGACATTTCAACAATTCGTCGATGGGCTGTATAATTTGATAACAGCACTTTTGAACATTCATCTTGGTATGCCGAGTAGCGCACATGAAGATTTCAGAACATCCCCCCCCCCCCCCCCAAAAGGGCATGGGAAATTTTGGACGATTCTCCACAGTGTCCTTGGAGAGCACATCAAAGATTCTGGAACATGCCTAGAAGGGGGGTACATGAGACCATCGTCTAAATAAGAAAGACAGTGACTTGTTGAAAACCACATGATTGTGAACACCTGCAAGTAACAGCTGCCATCATTGAAAAGGTTATGTACATTGACTATAATTATTTCTCTAAAGCTCCACTCTCATTTCTGTGATAATTATAATTTATATCCATGAATTTGATTATATATATGTTAACTTGACTGCTGATGTCTATGCTAGGATAAACTGAATGACTGTCTAATGTTAAGTGAACATTGTTGTGAAAAGATGTAAATGTCGACGTTCTTTTGATTGTATTTGTATATTGTAAAATGTATATTTTATTACTGATTTAATAAATTTATTCACATTCTTACACATACTGACAACCAGATGTTGAAGAGATACTGGATGGATGGGGGCTTGCTAAATATACATTAAAAGATGGATTTATTTTCTCCTTTGGTAAGAAGTTTCCCACCTATGGAAATATTGTGTGACGGTAAATGTTTGTCCTTAATGCTGTGGAAGAGAGAAAACGTTTACAGCGCCCGCACATCCGCCAAGTGAGAGAGACGAGTGGTGTTGTTTTTTTTTTTGAGAATTATTAATAACATAAATTAAAATACTCATCACATGTAATTAGTTATGGATGATTAAATAATAATAAGCATAATCAATAACTAGTGTGGCGTTCTGTCACAGATAGACAGACAGACAGACCTATAGTTAGATACGTCCGTGTCTTGAGAAAACCGAAAGTTTTACTCAACTATGAAAGACTGCTCAATTAATTTATTACGGGACAGACAAGCGGTGAAGCAGGTATGATAGATTAGCTAGTTTATTTACTTGCCGACAGTGAAGTTAAATAAAGATTTTATTCGGGTATGGGGATGAGTTTTTATTTTCTTTTTTCTTTCTATGAATGAACAGCACACTTTCAGCACGTTTAGCGAAAAATATTTTACCAAGTAAAATGCTTGCATCACCATGGAAACTAAACTTGTAGACAATGTTATTCCTTGCGTGTCACTCAATCTCCTGGGGAAACGGCGAAAAAAGCCACGATTCTGGCAGTAGACCACATCGGCAGGAATATAAGATACAGGTGTAGAAAAATATGGCTTTTTCTCTGCAATTTACTTCGAGTTGCAAACACTGATCATATTTCCTTTTTTCTTATCACTTCGATTCCCCACCACCACCACCACCTTTGTTGTGTATATTTGTGGTCAACATGAATTTTGTTGCTGTTGTTGAATTATTAAACTTTTTCGATATCAGCAGATGGGTGAAATAAAGGGAAGGTAGGGAAGGTGGGACTGGTTTCTAGTGTGGTGCGTGCTAAGCTCGTTTTATTTTTAAATAGGAACCGTAACTCCAAACTTTTCTTCTTTCCTCTCTATTACCTGAAAGCCTGCTTCCCTGTGGAGGTACGAAGGCCGGGGAGGGAAAGATGTTTCTTCAGAACGTAAAGAACCGGAATACAGGATTTATGAGGTCGAACCCAGTGGACATCACTTTTATCTAAAAAGCAATTTTATCTGAACCACGAGACGAGAAAAAGAAAAACCAGCCAAAGGTAAAGTAACGTTTAATTTAAACGCCCGGGGGAGAGAACAAACAAAAACAGATGTTCACCTACCAATTCAATTTTTATCTCTAAAAATTTCCCCAGCTTCTTGTGCATGTTTGCGGCGTTGTGATAATAATGTAAGTATCTTTACACAAATGTTAATCAATAATAATGTAAGTACCTTTACACAAATGTTAATCTACCCATCATCCCTTGCCAGCTCTTGTAAACACCACCACCTCACTCGCTTGTCAAATAACGGGAACACGATGTCGCGTTGTTTCTGAGTCGCTAACCAAGTCTGCATGTGTTCTAACCGCGGACCTAAATCACTATGGTTTCAACATCCGATCCAGGCGCAAATTATTTTTTTTAAAAGTATAATCCCCCCACCGGCTACTTTCGACGCGTGTGGTCAATGGAAGCGAACCGCTACGACAGGCGATCATAACACACAACCAACTCAAACGTTTCCGGCCTCCGAGAAGGTACCTTTCCATTCGACTGAGAAAACGAAAACCTGCTGTCCTGACCCAGTCAGGGAATTTCGGATATTATAGCCTACGCTCACGGCGGGCATTCACAGACTGTGCTTGCGAGCAAGATAAGTTAACTTGGCTGCTGTTTAAAAAAAAAAGAAAGCGGAAAATAGGAAACAGTTGTACAGCATTGTCAGAACTGCACGCACGCACCAAGATCGGCTTTTGTTGGTGAAGGTGTACCTACAATAGTCATCTCGCCACCCACCCCAGTGCGTTTTTTCTTTCCCGTCGGGCTTCGTCATTGTAATTTATACAAACGTCAACACACAAAAGTGCTCTACCGAGATTTCACAAAGAAACAGCGTACACGTGCTTGCGGGACTGGAGAAAGCAGCGTGCAATGCACATCGGAAGTGCTTTAGCGACACCTGTTGTGCATCCTATTTATAGTTAGCAAATTGTTCGTTGTCAAAATAAATACCAAACTGCAGGCGTTGCTACACCATTAGGTCAGCATGCACAACTTCGCTAACAACAAAGAGAATGAGTATAATTTAATGACCATACACAACTTCACTAATAGAAAGAATAGAGTATATTTAAATGGCATACAAATCTTTACTAATACATGTAGAAAGAATTGAGATTTTAAAATGGCAATACACAACTTCACTAATAGAAAGTATTGAGTACAATTTAAGGATCATATACAGCTTTACTAACAGAAACAACTGTGTATATTTTAATGACCATATACAGCTTTACTAATAGAAACAACTGTGTATATTTTAATGACCATAAACAGCTTTACTAATAGAAACAACTGTGTATATTTTAATGACCATATACAGCTTTACTAATAGAAACAACTGTGTATATTTTAATGACCATATACAGCTTTACTAATAGAAACAACTGTGTATATTTTAATGACCATAAACAGCTTTACTAATAGAAACAACTGTGTATATTTTAATGACCATATACAGCTTTACTAATAGAAACAACTGTGTATATTTTAATGACCATATACAGCTTTACTAATAGAAACAACTGTGTATATTTTAATGACCATATACAGCTTTACTAATAGAAACAACCGTGTATATTTTTATTGCTTGTTTTAAATCAACTGGGGAGTTATTCCACTAACGACTAACACTATTTCACACGTTGTAAAATACTCACGTCCTGTGAAAAGTTAAATGTAAACATTTAACTCCACACAGTGTGTAGCATCTAAACCTAACAGCTAATATCGTTTCTAATCCTATTTCATTAATTCTAAGACAACATTGTTGTGCAAGACAATTTGTTGTACAAGTCGATTTCAAACGACATGTGCTATCTGCAGACCTGCCTACCCCCCACCTTAGGAAACCAGAAGATCACTGGTCCAAAACCAGAAGATTTTGAATGGAAACCAGAAGATTTTATGCGGCGTCTGGCTTTTTAATAGAAATACCAATAATATAAAATAAATGCAAAATAAAAAAAATAATGTTAATATTTGTAAATAAACTTACCAATAATGTAATGATTAATGCAAAGCACAACAATTTGTCTACATTTTGTCTAGTCTCCATTCCACTGTTTATTTTAGATGAATTTTTGTCAAGCACACCAAGTGTTAGGCAGTTTTATTTAGATATTTCTTTAGACTTCATTTGAAGAAGGATCTTCACATTTCAGAATAATGGGCCATTGAAATACCGCATCATGATTTTCACTTTTACAGAAATTCATTAAATATTTCATAAATGGATTTTTTTTTAAATATATATTTAACTTTTTATTATCTAATGTACAAGCCACAAAAAGGAACATGTGCCTATTGAAAAATTTTAAGAAAAATGTTATGATTTTTTTTTTATTGTACCCATCTAAAATATATATTTTGGGAGAACATGTAGAATTTAAAAAAATAAAATTTACTTAAACCTAAAGCATATAGGCTTTCATCCATGCACAACCTTTTAATTTTATGTATGAGAAACTAGTATACCAAATTTCAGGGACATGGAATAATTACAACTATTCAAAAGGGGTCTTAGCATTTAGTTCAAAAGAGGAAAAAAGTCATTTTGAGAAAAACACATTTAAAGTAAAATAAAGACTACAGAACTTTAAAAATAAAAGTGTTCAAGTGGTTTATTTTTTTAAAAATAAATATACCCTATCCATACTACATTGGACTGCTCTTAGTCATTTAGCTCTCTCAGAATTAAATATACTAATACTATATATTACTATCCTTTACATCCTCAGTGTACAGTCTTTTTATTTTCTAATACTACATAGAACCAGAATATTGCAAAGAAAATTTTTTTAAAAATATTTTTATCAATCCACATTAATAAAATTTGGAATATATGTTGTCTTTGTTATGAGAAAGCAATACCAGTTATTAGTTTTAGAATATCTGGTTCAGATTTTAATTTATAAATGATTTAAATATATAAAACACCTGTATTTTTCTAAATTTACATGTCCATTAGACTAGAGAAAAAACAGTGAAAGTCTTCCTGTAACATTTAAAATGTTATTAAAAAGACATTATTCTTCAATAAGCATGCTTTGTTAATTAAGAATTGGATATGTTTAATATTATTATTTTTAATGTTTTATGCATTTCTTTTGTCTTCAATATAGTGTATTTATTATCATGCCTTCTAAAATTCTATTGTAATAATGTGTGTACTGCGTAATCACAAAATATCAACGGCTAATTTACAAATACATGTATATATATATAGGCCTATATATATTTCTAATTTTTTATTATTTTTTTTAGCAGAAATGATTAAAATAAAAAATTCGACTAAATCAAAATGTTCACAATTCCGTAAATTACTTTCAAACAAATTTGACTCAGGATCATTTCTTTATCGCCGATGATCTTTTGTTTTAAAACTTGTGTCACTTTTTTTTAAAAATAAATTTTGAAGCCTTACATATTATATAAGAATAATTACAACGGATTCTAGAAAAATGATTATTTGAACCTCAATGCGGTTTCAAACATAGGCCTACCGTTATTGAAAACGCCAATCTTTTTCCTAGCATTGCAATATAATTCGTCAAAGTAGCTCGTTTTGGACGGATAATTTCTGAAGAAAATTGCATAGACTGTGTTATATGTAAGTTGAATGTTATTTATTAAAGTAAATATTTCGTAATTGTCACGCATATACTATCGCTACGCGGCCGCCATTTTGAAAAAGCGAACTTCGTCTATCGGTCGAACGGGCAGTAAAAAACGTTATGAACCGAATTTGCTTATCCCGCTAAGCTCTGACTTCTCAACATAAAAAAATATTTAAAGAAAATGTTTATTTCACGAGCGAAATTCTGTTTTGTCAACTAAAGTTAATAACGGCCGACGAATAAGATTCCGGAAGTGTTAGAAAAGGACTCGTATGCTGAAGAGTTCATAGCAGACGACAGAGAAGCAGTTAGAGTTACGCCGCCGTTAGCTCTATTGAACGCACGGTAAGTTTTTCGTCCTGTCATAATCGATCGTGAAAAAAAAATTGAAAATGAAAATGAAAGCGGAAGATTTCTTTTGGAAGCGGAAGAGCGGGAGATTCGAGGTAAAAGCGGGAGATTCTTCCGCTAAAAGCGGAAGGTAGGCAGGTATGTATCTGCCTTTCAGGACAGGTGGAAAATACCTATTTAAATTCACACACCCCAAATTTAATATATATATATATATTTTAAATCTTTAAATAAAAGAAATATAATCTTATCGTGTGTACGTGTTCACTTCCCATTTTCTGAACTAAAATCACGCGTTATTTGTCGTTTTTAAGTATATTTATGTCACTTCTTATATTAAGCCCGTTTCGTGATCAAGGTTGGATATAATAAAATATTTATGTCACGGCTGACTGCTCAATCATTTCCTGCACTTTCACCTGTGTGCACTTAGTGGCAGGAACAAATAAACATATCTTCAAAATTCAAGACATGCCAAATCACAATTCTTTTTTTTTAAAAGTGTTCGTAACAAATGTAATGTTTGTTTACAAGATGAAGTTTCTCTTTACGGACGCCATTCCTTCCCTTCATCCTTACCAAAGGTCTGAAGAGGTTGATTTCGAGAATCAGTTCACCTAGATTAGCTTTATCTATTAAGCCTACAAGCTGCTTCAAATAAGGTAGTTCTCGATGAAGCACAATAATCCGAGTAACACGAAGTCAATTTAAATCGAATTTAGAAATTCAATTAGTTCACGAAAGGAAAAAAAAAGTGCTGTCCGAAACAATTTTCTTTTCATGAAAATGGTTTAGTTACAAAAACATAAGCCAGATCTAACATACATTCTGCACAAAGACAGTCAGTCCTCGACCACAGGCAATGAACAAACACAATACATTTAACTTGTGTGCTGATTAGATCAGTCCCCCACACACACACACACACCATGGTGCCCGCGGAGGTATTTACGTGCGCGCGCCCGAAGCGAGGTGTGAAAAGTAGTACAGATGTAGGCTGTTCCATCCAACATGACGTCACTCATTTTAGGTTCTGTAAAATCACTCAAAGCAAAGCTGATCTGGTGGATGTCACATACGAAGATGAAAACTCTTGTACATTTGTCAAGTATGAAGAAAACGGTATGTGAAAGTGGTTTTAATCCTTCACTTACTGGTTATCCACAATCACAAACTTCTGAAGCAATTTGAAAAGAGATTTCAACAGTTCATCATCACTAAACTTGTGCATCCTTTTTACTTGCAGGCGAGCATCATTCAAATGGAATTGGAGATTTTGGACCTTCAAATCGAATTGTTTACTTCCAACTCTGACACGTACAAAAAATCAGAGTGCCAAAGGTCGGGTCACTTTGACAATTTATATAACAATTAAGTCTAGAAATAGGGATAGGCAACCACAATATGGCTATCAATGTTAAAATCAGAATAATAAATATATTCTCACTCAATATTTCAACATTATACTTTTAAAAAAAATAAGTGAAAACTGTTTACGACATTTATTTTGTAATGACTACTTAATGTATCTTACTGGTAGATTCAAAAGAGTACATTTGCACAGTAATAGTGAAAGGGTAATTATCGAATAATTTAAGGAATTTTTATTTTACTTGTAAAATTACTTCTTTAATGTTAGAAATATATTATGTATTACTAAATACGATGTTTTTCGTATTACTTAATGTCCAATACTAATTGAAAAATGTATGAAAAAATGTTGACGCCTGCCACACTCCATTGCGCACACTCAAAAACATGTGCTTTTTAACGATAGAATGTTGGAGACCACTGTATTAGACCCTGATACTATTTGAATGGTAGGCTGCGTAATGACAAATTAACTTTAGGATTTTTTGGGGGGAGGGTGGTTTTGTTTGTTTTTTGTTTATGATTAGGCACTCGGCTATTTTGCGTAGAGGGGTGGGTGGGAGGCAAACGAACTGCTTTATTATATATATATATATAGAGAGAGAGAGAGAGAGAGAGACCTATTTTCAAAGGGAGGGGGAGTGAAAGAAGAACGAACTTACTTTTAAAGTTTTATTGATTAGGCATTCTGACTATGTCGTTATGTGTGTGTGTAGGGTTTTTGGGGGGATGAACTAGCATGCTTATTTATTAGGCCCTTGGTTTAACTGAATGTAAGGGGAATATGAACTAACTTGTTTATTGATTAGACCAGGGATGCACAAACCGCGGGCCGCATGCGACCCAAAACAGGGCTCTATGCGGCACCCGGCGGACTTTTGGATGTTACCATTATTACGAATGTAAAGCACATTATATCATTATTTGTGTTGTTTTTTTTCTACTGAGCCATCCATATGGGGGCCCTCCACGCACTATCAATAGTAAATTTGGCCCTCTGGCCTAAAAAGTGTGTGCACCCTGGATTAGACCCTCGGTTTAATTCAATGGAAGGGAAATGTGATCTAACTTGTTTACTAATTAGGCCCTCTTGTTTAATTCAATGGAAGTGGAATATAAACTAACTTGTACTTGTTTACTGATAAGGCCCTTGAGTTTCATTTCATCGTGTGATGGTGAGGAACTGATGAGAAACTAGCTAGGTTTTATTATCGACAGGCTCTCGGTTTATTGCAAAGGGAACTAACTATATCGAACTACTTCGCAGATTAGACTCGGCTTATTTTAAGGTATGTATGTGGGGGTGGATGGGGTAGGAAATAAACGAAATAGCTATTTCAAGGTGAAGATAAACCAAATAATTTTACCGCTGATAGACCCTCGGCAGATTTCGATGGATGGGGGGGGGGGTGAGAGGGAGAGAGAGAGAGAGAGACCAAGGAACTAACTTATTTACTGAATAGGTCTTCAGGCCATTTCGACAAAACATAAAACGAATGGGGATGGGTAGAATACATACACTACGAAGTACAATATTGAGATTTTAGTATGTAGCATAAATTCGATATTCAGTAAAAAAAAATAACAAACACCACTCCTTTACAGCCGAAGACTTGGGAGGTTAATTTCGAGACTCAATTTACCCAGGTTCGCATAGATAATAAGCCTATGGCTTCTCCATAATTTACAGGCAAACTGCCATTAACACGAATTCTAGTTCCAAAAAAAAATTAAAAAATCTGGTTCTGTTATTATTTTCTTTTACAGAAACGGGACTAGATCTAACACGAAGTTTAAAAAAGAAAAACTATTTCCCGAATTACTATATAAGATGATTTTCTTACGAAGACGTGTGTGTGTGTGTGTGTGTGTGTGTGTGTGTGTGTGAAGGGAATACTAGTCCCTGGATGACAGCTCTACATGAGATTTCTGCTTGGTTACGAGATGCTCTGACAGGATGATGAGATACTCGCGTACAGAAAATATACACCTCAGTTTTAGCAGTTAGCTTGTCTGACGCTCCGACCCTCTAGAATCTAGATCTACTTTGTAATTGTATAAGTTAAATTGATTGATACGCGGCACTCGGAAGGAAAGACGACAAGCACAGATAAAAAGAACTAGACCTAGGCACAATGCGAAACAGAACGCGTGCCTGTGGGCACCCACTCACACACACAAATAGAAGGGAGGGGGTATTAATTTTAAGCAAGCGACATTGCAGAACATCTGTGGAAATACAATGGGTCTTGAAAAAGAAAGTGGGGAGGGTACACAAACTCGTTTATCGGTCGAAATATTCCTGCATATGACCATTCCCCCGACACCCACCCACCCCGTCTCTCTCTTTAGTCGGTTTGCTGTATTACCCAACACTTCTCACACGTAGAATTAGCACATTATTGAAGCACCCGTGAAAGTTTAAATAAATTTAATTAATCTTCACCTTGTACAATACTTCCAATGTGAAATTCGTGTCCAAGTTACACTATTAAATCGAGCTGTCTCGAGATAACAACCGTGATAATACTGAGACGGGGAAGAACCGAACTAAATAGTTTATCTTAGGTATTGAACACAAACACTTGGGGGGGGGGGGGAGTGTGGATGTATGAGAGGAAGAGAGTGGATAAGAGGGAGAACTGAACAGTTTATCGTTCTTTTACTTATGAACTCAAAAACCTGAGAGGAAAATAAGAGTATGAGAGGGAAAAAAGAGGGGTAACAAATCTCACCAATAGTAAGAAAAGTACAACCACCAATGAAATAGCTAACTATGGCTGGCTGGTATGGTTGCTAAAAACAATGATAACCAGGAGAAATAAAAAGACAAAAGTAAAGGAAAAGGTATTTATGAATTAGTGGCTATAAGCAAAAATATCCTGTGCAGTTCAACAAATACAAGACTAACACCAAGGTAAATAACTGCACACTTGGAAATACTGCCAGTGATACAGCTTAGGATATTAAAGTATGATATATAGTTTGTAAAATGTGGTTAACCAAGACAAATGTGAAGTGGTGGACCAAGACAGTAGTAGTGATGGATTCAATGAGTCTTTTGATGAAAATATTAGAAAACTTCTAAAATGTTGGCAAACACATCAGTAGTTTACAGGTAATCATATATTTTTTATGTGTTTTTGAGCCAACTTTTAAATATTTTTTTTTAAAACTTTTTCTTTTTTTCATTTAGAGAAAAACCTTTAAAATTCAATCAAACTTAACACTATAAGGTTTTGTTCCAATGCATTGCCCCCCCCCCCCCCCATCACAAACTAATATTAATAAGCAATGCTTTGAAACAAGTGTTTTCTTTAGCTATTATTTGTGTAAATATGCTCTTTAGGATGTGCTCATTTGTTTGGTCATTAAATGGATTTTTGTATCTCATAACTGAACATCTGTTCTAAGCACATTTAATCAATTTCCATAATATTTCTGCCGCCACACAGTATCAACTTACAATTTAACAAAAAGCTAGTAAAGTACAGTTTCTAGTAAAAGGAGGGAAAAAAGGAGAATAATAAACAACTGTTGGCTTTGTTTAGCATAAAAAAGCAATGATTCAACCTCGGTTCAGATATTGATTTTATATTACATTCTAATATATATACTGTACATAGTCTCTCTTGGCTTCTCAACTTTATGTTCATGTTATACTGTCTGAGGAAACAAAGGACTGGTAAACTGCCCTGCAGGAAAATGCACTAATGCAAGTGACATCATCTGAAAGCTATAAATGACATCTAGAGATGCAGGTATGTCACACAGTTGCTGCCTGATGGTAATGCCACTGTTTTAAGAGACAAGCCTCTTTGAAGAACCTATCTCTACAATAAGATTCCAACTCATAATTTTGCATAGCAATTTAGCATACATGGAATCACATTGTACTGGCTGCAGAAGAAAAGGCAGTGGCAAAAATAATATATGTTGGAATGCTGAGGTTCTGAAGATATACATTAATATTTATCGCTGTGTTAGTGTGTGAGTGTGGGTGTGTAATTTAATCTGTATCATACTCATGAGTAGACATAAATGAACCAATTAAACTCAAAGATGTATACAAATCCTTAAAAAATTATTTAATGCCATAAATGAATCACTTCTACTCATTAAAATTAATACTGTTTCAACAATATACTAAATAAGGGTCTTTGGAAAAGTAATGAACTAAATATGTTGAATTTCATTTATTCATTTACCTCTCAAGAATGAAATTTAATACTTGCAAAGCTCACCAGCAATGTTTTAATGAAACATGACATTAAAAGATGACGAAAAATTTCTAACAGAACATGCATATCTATTCTCATTCTATATGCCAGAAATAATTCAAATGTAAACTATAACAATTAATCAAGTTTATCCTTTAAACACAGAAGACAAAATCCTACAAAAAACGTACTTTGCAATAGCATGAAATCGGCAACCAAACATATTATTCAGATGAAAGCATCTAGCTGAAATAGAAGATAGTAGGGAGCATAATAATGATATGATTACAAATCCTACCTATAAAATATGTTGGAATTTTGGTATCAAAACACCAGAGAAAGAATAGTGAGGTCAAAATGCCAGAGTGAGGTTAAATGCTGCAAGACTGAGACATACAAAGTGATCATATATTCCCCATTAAAATACCATTTTACTTTTTAGTCTTCAACAAGGCCAGCACGAGGAAAGGTAAACCAAACAACAAAAAAATCATTAAAAAGGAAGAAGGAAAACAAGACTGACAAGCACCATATTAGATTAAAATATTAAAGCTATAAAACATCAAAGTATAAACAGAATCAATAATTTTCAGTCTCTCTACCAATCCTAGTGTCACAACAATAAAACTGCATTCTTCAAAGTTACCAATAACCTTCAGCTCTCACACCCCTGCCTATATCATCAGTCTTTGACACCAATGATTATATTTGCTTCAGTGCCTGCAATAAGTGTTTAGTCTTTACTATGGGATTCAAATCATATCTAAATTAAACAGGGAAAGGAAAAACTGAAGCAGTGCATGGTAAATGCTGCAATCAGATAATCTTACTGATGTCTCAAAAGGTCCTATTCTTGAACCAACTCTCTTAATACAATAATACTGATGACACTCAACACACAAATCTGCTGCCCAAATGCTTCCACCTTCCCTAGCATAGAAAAATGTTATCACTGATATCATGTGCAACAAGTTACAGATGAATGATGAAAAAAGTAAAATCCTAGATGTCTCAAAAAAGGAAATTTCTGAAGCCCATGCTTGTACTTGAAATATTTACCAGTTACACCCCCATGAATTTAAACTTATACAATCACTTAGAAATATAGATGTCATAATATCAATTCCGCTTTGCTATAACAGTTCTATTCACATGCTTCTCTCTCAATCAAAGCTACAAATACTCATCTGTTCAGTGGTGCATCAATATTTGATTACAGCCACTTTCTTCTATCTCGTTCACCACCCTGCCCACTGCAAACACATCAGAAAAATCAAAACACAGTAATAAGGATCATTCTGAGCCCTAAAACTCGACATACCACTCCTCTTCTCCACTCCCTACACTGGCTGCATGTTTGCTATAGAATCAAGTTTAAGGTCTCCTCATTTGGATATGTTTCACTGACTGACTTCAGCCAAAAGTATGTCAGACTTCAACACTCCAGCTCGATCCACTTCAGATCCTCATACCCTTAAATAATCAATCCAGAAAACAAAAGTCTACAGTAAATGTTCTTTCTGATTTTCATATCATCTGAAAAGAATTGCCTTTTCACCTACATTGGCTACAACAACCAATCTTTTTTCCATGATCTTCACTATTTATTTTTCTTTATTCCATATTTTGTCCACCATCGTGTTCCATTACAGCTGTAAATATGCACCATGTGTTGCTATATGTTCATTTTTGTATTATTATATTACATTATTAGTGTTTACATTTATTATGTTAATTTAATGTATGTGCTTATTATTTTCTGAAACTGCATATATCATTATATGCTATTTATTACTAAATGTATGTGCTTACTGTTATTAGCTACTGTAAATTTCATTATATATATTTATTTTAAATTTTGTGGTATTGTATATTTATTTGTTTTTGTAAAGCACATTTAGAATTTAGAAAAATTCAAGATTACAAGCTCTTATAACTCTTACGTCCTGAACATTGGTAAAGAAATAGTCAGGACCTGAGAGAATCAGCACTATTGGCACTTTTCTGAAAGATGATTGAAAAATACTTCAGTGTGGTCTAGGGTTTTCTCTTAAATATTTTAATGCCCTTCTTTCTAAGTTAAAACAGAATCTTAGAAGACACTACAAATGATTCCAAACACAGCAGCTAGGATCAGTCTTTGAGTATGTACAAGTAATATTATTCTACCTCTCCAGTCTGTGAGTATGTACAAGTAATATTACTCTTCCTCTCCAAAGGCTCTCATAAATAAAGTCATTTTTTAATTATTAATGTTATAATTAAAATAGTATTACTGTCCCCTCTTACATTTTGTTGATTGCCTCAAGACCTCACCAGCACACCTGTACAAAGCTGCTAAAGTTTTGCTTGTTTTCTTATAGTATGCAGAAATGCTTAATATTCCCATGGTTAAAACTAATTCCTATGAAGAGAATTATTTCATTTACCTGATATTAAACTGTCATTTGAGCTGATACAAAGCCACCAATCATAGCACCCTCAAGATCCATATTTTATAAAGACATATATAGATAGCTTGGCCACTAATATTTAATAAGTATAATAGCTGTAACTAATTTTGGTTTGTAGATGTCTGTAATCTTGCATTAAATTACTGATATAATTAAGTATTTTGATATTTCATTTTGCATAGCAATTCATTCTTTAAATATTATTTACAAAACATTCATGTCTTTTGTTGTAGGCTATATATCTGTATCATTGTATGCTCACTTTGTTAATAAAAATGTCCTTACATGCTAATAGTAATACGGTAAAATACTTAAAGCTTTTAATTTAAGGAGGAAGCACAGTATTCAGTTGCTATTTTATTAGTAAAAGCTGTAGTCCTCCTACTAGTCATAGGACTAGAAGCATCACATCTGAAGAAGAATACCTAAGTAGATTACCAGAGAACCACAAGTCCCACAACCTCCTCAATGCTAAAAGTAGCATATTTCAGTAGTGTCAATATTTTCTGTAAAATCTTTAACTTATTTACACTTATCGTGTAAATAACAAGCAATAGGTGCCATGAGAAGTTATTAATAATACTCCTAATAATATTTTTAACAGTTAATAAGTTTATATCTCTAATACTATAACAGATAAATTTTATAAAGACTCTAAGCTTAATAATCCCAAGTTAGGGAGAGGCCGTATCAATTATAAAAAGTGTTACTAATCATATAAATAGTGGGGTTTTAAAATATCTGCATCCATGAGACTAGTGACTAGAAACAAGACCTGGTAACTCTAATACCTATTATTTTTTCATTTTCATGATGGTCAGGTGCACTCCAAAAAGACAGAGATTTAAGTGATACCAACAGATGACAGGAGAATTTAACTATCAATCTAAAACTGATGAAATCTAATATTAATCATTTCAAATAGATATATACAATTTTATATTATTTGGTTGATTGGTCAAATGAATTGGACAACTGTTTTGCTCATCTTAATTTGTTTTATATTTTCGTGTTCTTATCTTTGAAATTTCTTTTAACGAACAATTACAAATATTCTTTCTTTAATTATTTGAGTAGTTTTAACCGGAATTTCGGACTATTCAACCATTCATTACAAACACAAAACAATAGGCCTATTATAAATATGACTTAAAGGTGTTCGATTGAAATTGGCATTTGTAAGCAGTATTACTATTAGTAGACTAGTAGGAATGCAATATTAATTAATATTACAATACTGAAAAACGAAAATAATTTGCGGAGATGTTTACAAAGCTGACAATAAGATTATGAGTACGAGTACTACGACAGTAAGATTTTATTGTTTTTCAATTAAAGAAGCACTCAAGCAGTAATTAAATTAGTTACTTGTCAGTAATTTTAAGGGACTTTACTTTTTGTAATGAATACACTGCATATAATACCAAATATTTAGATAAAATGTGTTGTGCTTTTTTGGTCAAATGTTGTTATTTACACTTAACACTTTATGAAAATACCGAGCTTAAATTTCGCATCTTTCAGTTTCATTCACACGATTTGCTATAGTCTGTGTATAATTTCCAAGTGTTACCTGCTCAAGATCCAAAGTCCAACAGAAACGTAAAGCACAGTCAAGAAAATGTTCGCCATCTATAACCCGAAAGTGAAAGCTGCCGGGTGACTGTCTTGTCAGTACATGTACCAAATTGAGTAAGTTTGAACTCGCCCCCCATCTCTAAACCTGCAGGCTGCCATGTTGCACTAAAATTAGGTCAAGGACCATGTGACTGAAGCTGGCCAATCATTGAAAGTAACCCTTACCGCCTTGTTGTTCCCAGCAAGTCGGCCATTACTGTCGCCATATTATGCGAAGTATCTGATAATGACCAAATTTTTCTGAATTTATGGTCAGTTGTGCGTTCTAGCTACCCATTTGGATATACAGTGGGGTATACAGAACATGGAGTGACCATGAGTCACCCAACTCCAACTGGAAACGGCTGTACTTTGGAGGATTGCTACACCAATCTCTTCGTTTTGGTAAGTTTATTATTTTAAATAAGGCTTCTTCTATCTGATGGCTATTGTTTAGATTGAGTTCTATGGTATTTCGACGTTCAGACAGATTCTTGCAAAGCAGTACATTTAAAAAAAATATCTTCCATATTAGAGTCTTAGCATTTAGTGTGAATTTAGTAATATCAGAAGTAGCTTTCGTGTAACACGTGAACTAGAGCAAATGTCACCTGGTATGAAATTCTTGTCGGCATTACGGTTACTAGTGTTAGGAACAAGGAGATTATTGATCTATGTTCAGCTTACGATGAAATTAGAAACACTACACATTGATTCATGGTAATCTTGTAGTCGGGATTTTTTGTTCTGTTCTTTTGCACATCAGCAACTTAATTTTGCGGATTATTTACGTTCTAGACGGACATTTGCGGAATAAAATGGCGCCGACTGACTGTGGATAGCGCCCCCGTTGACCAGTTGGATGACCCTGTGCTAGTAGCTTATTCAAAATGCATTCAGAACGATATCCTCTGTGTTTGGCGCCGGGTTCTAAGAAACTCAGAACAACGCGTCAACCCGAGCGACCAGCTGTCATGCGGAAAAGAGCTGTGGATATTTTGGTACGGTGATTGTCCCTCCATTCTCAAGGAGTTGCTGCCGTCTGACCTCAAAGGTGAGAAGATACATTTACACGAATCTCTTTCGCTCTCTCTGTCTTTATTTTTTAACAATTCAGATTGAAGCATCATTTGATTTTTACTGCATGAAATGTGTTGGTCCCTTCACCTCCCGTTGCTTATAAAGTAAATTCACTTGTGTAGTTATTTGACTTAGCTTATATGTTTGGTTATCGTGCACTGTTTTCTATTGGATTATATTGATTGCATACAAGATCGTTAGAGTTGCGCACAAGGGAGGAAGAAAAAGCGAAGATCCCAACATGATCTAATTTAGTAGCAGACTGGCGTCTCGGCATGTTTTCATCCAACCACTTTAACCCCTCCCCTTATACCCCCCTCTTCTCTCTCAATCACTTGCGCCTGCTCAGGGCTAGAAACAAGGCAGACAAGTGTCAAAGCAGCGCTATGTTAGCAGGCAGTGCGGTTTGGGTGAATAATTGAGAGGGTAAACTCACTGGGCACTGCATGCTTGTCTAACTTGGAAGTTATTTATTATTGACAGTGATCGGAAACCAGTGTTGGCAGGCAAGCTGACACCCTCCAACCTCTAGCCCTAAGTTCTGATCTTCTTTACAGATTTGGGTTCACATTTTGCCCAGTAAAGGCATGCAGAGAATTCTCCCTTCTATAATTGCTAGCTGTTAGTTTTGTGGTAAAACAAAAGCTTTCTTATGCTTCAAACAAGTTAAGAAAAATTGGATGGGAATCTGCATAGTTGAGCATGGGTGAAGATGTCTTTTAATGCCAAGTCTGTTGCATTAATGGATATGGCGTTGTATTTCTTTTAACACTAACAGGAAGGCAAAGTAAATAACTGTATGTTTTGAAAATTTATCTGGTTATTGATGTCACTTCCTAAAGGCAGTAATATGTTAAGATACTGCTTAACAAATGAAGACTAAAATTGAACTGTTTCTTTTTTTAAAATAGTGTATCATGTTCATAATATACTTTGCTGCATATCATTGTCAATGTTTAAACATTTTTAGACTTAATTGTCATTTCTTATAGTCTGAAAAATGTCTGCTACCAACATCTTTGGCTTGATGTATATCTAAAAATTGTTCAACGCTCCTGTACTTGACAACGATCTCTATCTTTCATTCTTAGGCTAAATGTGAACATTATGAATGTGAATGCTTGTTTGCTGTTTCCCTTCCCCCTCATTTATTATAATCACATTTTAAAAGTGTTGGATGATATATTTTCTATTGTAGGCTACTAGTAGCTTTGGTCATTTCTTTGTTTAAAGTTTCTGATTTTTTAAAATATTGTAATATTTACTTGTTAAAATGGTAATGTTATTCTTTTACTTGCTATTATGATTTTAAGAAAAGAAAAGAAAAATTCATTTTGGTTGAGCATTCATGATTGCATTAACACTAAAAATAATTTTTTTAAAACTTTGAAAGTGAAAACTAATATGTATTAAATAATTATAATAAAAAGATTCGAAGTTTAAAATGTTGAATATTTTATTTGCTACTAGCTTTGTTAAATGAATTGTTTAAATTGCAATTTTAAATTAAACAGTACAACTCTTATCCTGTCAGAGTGTGTGTTTGTTGTGTTTTTTTTATTTTTATAATGACATAGGGCCTATCATTTATCAATTCAGATTTATGAGATTGTATGCATATATATATATATATTTTATTTTTTTTAGCCTTTGTGAACTGGCACTCCTATCATTTCCCATATAATTTATTTAGGGTTTATAGTATTTGCCATTAATTTTTTCATAAAAAGATAAATTTATGTGAATAAATTCACGTAGAAAAAGCTCATGTTATCAACAATTATCATTATTTGAACTATTTTGTTGCAGATTAATTAAAAATGAGGTGTGTTAGAATTTTATATATTAAAAAAGTCATTCAAGAAGAACAATTAATAGCTTGTCTGCAACATTAAATAAATATTTTTTTCTTGATTTTTAAATTCCTTTTAACTTTTAGCTACAAGAACATTCAGAGGATTTTCCTACCACTTGCCATATACAAAGACCTTTTGACTCAAGATTCCCTTTTTTTTTCTAATTTAAAAAATTCTACAGCTTTTTATTTTTTTATTTTTTTCTCTATCTCAGTATTGATGTAGTTTTAATTTCTTTTAACATTTTCTTTATTTTATAATTATACAAGTACTTTGCTTCCTTCACTGAAACACATACTTGATACTTAAAAGTTAAAACCACCAGATTCAAATGTCAGTTTGGCTCACTTTTGTTGCTTTTTTCCACACTTAGGTATTTTCTATTTTATCAAATCTCCAGGCCAGAAGTAGAATACAAACATTTAATAGTGCAAAAATGTCTAAAATGGAACAGACAATTACAGTTAAGTAATAATAATACGAGTTCCCCACATTGTTAGAACTATAGTATAGAATTTTTTAAATGTGAATTATAATTTATATTGTAATATAAAGGTTAATTAGTTGATTATTATGAAGCTTCTTTTCTTAAAAAAAAATTGAAAGATTCAGTAGTTGTAAAGTTATTGATATGAGTCATTCTCCGTACGAGTGTACAAAGTGCAAAAATAAGGGGGGGGGGGATAATCTAATTATATTAAATGTTTAAGTCTATAACAGGACTTACTGCTCACATAGAACAGGATAAAAGGCTGATGTTATAGGCAACCTTGAAAATCCCTCTCACAGTTTGCAAGTGGAAAATGTCATTTGTGAGCTCAGAAAATAAGAAATAGGATATCCCATAAGGCGATATTTCTTCACAGAAATTGATGATTTTCTATCTACTTAACACTTATTTTCTGGCAATTAATTTGATTAGTGTTTTCAGGTTAGACGCAAGTCACCATTGCCAAGAATATAATATTAGAATTACAATAATAATTTATTTATATATCTTGATTGCATACCATGCATGGGTGATAGGCATGCAAAGAGGAATATTCGGCACATAGATATCTACTCTGTGTATTGTCAACTGAGTATATATACTGAAATAACTTGACAGTATTTGGATCAGTAGGATTCGGAGGAGTCTGATTGCTTCATTAGCAAGGCACCTAGCACCCTGTCCCTCTAGGACTCCACATGATACTGTGTATCACGTGCGGGCTTTGTTTTGGATTCTCTCTTTTTTATTTTGTATTCATTTAAATCACAGTGTCTTTTATTTTTCACCTACTTCACTGGGTATTGAATTATTTATAATTTACAGTGATAATTCATATAGCTAGTTAAAAATTCTAAATTAAAACCTACAGTGTAAAATGAACTATGAAGCAGTCAATTAGCATATATTTTCGGGGGGGGGGGAGGGGGGGGAGTGTGGTTGTTAACAAGTGATGCTAAAATCAGTGTTGTGCTTCGAGAATTGCCCGGACAAATTGCAGGTGAATCTGTATGACTATGACAAAGTATGAGCAGATTATCTGTTCTGGAAGAGAAGTAGAGGAACACTTAATGACTTACATGTGCATATAAAACAGTAAAAAAATAGGCAATGTGGCAATGGCTGTTTATAGAACAGTTTAAATGTTTTTATAAAAACTCCAATTATTGGTGTGTTTTTGTTTTTTTTAAAGTAATAAATCTAAGTATTTCTTATTTTTAAGATAAAGAAAAATATATACTGTCATTTATTTTTGTTTACCTGAACCTATTATTATATATTTGATGTTAACAGCTGTTGTTGTTGATGGCATTCTTTCAGCAGTGACTACTCATAACAAATTTCGAGTTACTCACAGCTACAATTTTCGAGGGTTCGTTATAACTTATAGGTATTTGAAATACAAAGAAAGGCATATGTTTTCTCTTGAAAACTAAGAAAATAAAGTTGGGATGTGTTTTACCAGCGAATTTTTTTTTTAATAAGAATCATAATTATCTCATTACAACAAATATATTTTCTTTATTAACTTAATGTGGATACATACTTGTGTAAAATGGGTTATAACACTGTAATGTCATAATGTAGAAGCTAAATTTATTACCATCTTTTTTTAAAGAAAGGTGTTTTTCCCAACTAAACAAAATGGACTAAGAAGTAAGATAATAATAAGTAATAAACAGCGCCTATTTCAATACAATATTTTTTTTTAATACATAATAAACCTAAACTATTTACAATGTTGATCATTTTATTCAAAATATATTGTGATTATCAGAAATCTTAGCTGTGTTCAAATGTTAGTGACTCACAAAAATTCCATTCCTTCATTCTCTGTTGAAATGTAATCTTTAAAAACAAGACTTAATTTTCTTATTTTATACTTAAATTATCACACCAAGACAAAATGAGAGTTGCCTTTCTGCAATTTGGGGCCTTTAAAAAGAAATTATTTATGCTTGGGATTTTTTTTAAAAACAAAAATAATTTTGCATTTCCATTTTAGTATATATGATAAAGGAAATAATAAATTTGTAAATATAAAATAATGGTGATAACATGAGAACTTAACATTTTTCAAGGGCACCATATTACGAAAGGATAATCCTCATGTCATTTTGCCTTGGTGTAATGAGTTTAAGTATCGTATAAGACAAATATCTTTTGGTTTACATGTGTTTTTTAAAGAGATACCAGAAATTTTTTGGAATCATTAACATTTCAAAGCATGTGAAATTCTTGATAATGTCAATATATTTTGATTAAATTGATTAACATCATAAATGGTTTATATATTTATGTACATATCTATGTGTTTCTTTTGCATTTAAAGTTTCAAGTAGCTGGTAAGTGGTATAAATGTTTTAAACCTGGGCAGGTAAAATAAGGATAGAAAAAACATTGAATTACATTCAAGAATATAACATTTCATATAGGCTTATTATATATAAAGAAAAGATATTTAAATAGTCACTTTTATATTACTTAATATCTTCACAAAATAACAACATAACCGTTTCAAGTTTAGTTAAGAAAAATTTTATGCTGGCTGAAATTTTTTGCCACTTGGAGCTATATAAGGTTTCCACTTTTGAATTATAGTTTTATAACCCATTTAAAATAAATATGTATCCAGATTAAGTTAATAATTTAGATTAATAAAGAAAATACATTCACTGTAATGAAATGATTAAATTGCTTATTTTTAAAAAAAAGTTCTGTTCTGGCAAAACACAGCTTTCTAAGTTTTCAACAGAAACATATGCTTTTTACATAATTGAACTCCTATAACACCAATATTTTTATCATTTTTATCTTTCCTTATGTTTATGCATGAGCATTATGTCCTGCTGTACTTGTAGACTGTTAACATGTAAAATAATTAGATTTAATCCACTTTATTATTTGTACTTCATGCCACTAACTGGTACACTTGTATAGAGTGATCTCTCTCTCTGTATTAGTAAAATATTTATTATATATATATAAAGCAAAGACTGGTGCTGCTTATGAATCCATCCTAAACATATATTTTCCATGTGGTTGTTTGACTTTATCAGTTACTTTTTAAAAATCTAACTTGAAAATTGCAAGGATTACGTTCAGTTTAACCCACCAAGTGTCAATACATTTATTTACCCAACACTATTCACTCCATGTTACATTACAGCTGACTGCATTGTAAGTGTTTTTAATGTACACATAATATATATGTAATATATATTAATGTTTAATAACAAAAGTACAGGAGAGAAACGTGTGTAAATGATGCACCAGCAATTTTACTTGATTGATGTATGTTCCTAAGTAAGCATTAGATGGAAACTTCCCTCAGTCTGTCTTAGTTTTCCCCATACCTCTCATAATGCAAGCATCTCTACATTCTAAAAGTGATTTATATAATAAAGTAATTTTGACTATATGTGACCCTCCACCACAGTTTGAGACTTAATGTGGCATTTGTTGATTTTGAGTTATTGATACTGTCTTATAATTAATGCTGCTTTTAATGAAGAAAGCCACTTAAAGATTGGAATCTTGGATACTGAGCTATGATATTTTCAATAATGTATGTGTTGAAAATATGATTCCAAGAAAAACGAGATTTTAGGTCTCCTATAAACCTACCAATGTTTTCCTTAGCAACCAATTAATGAATTATGCATCCTAATGAAAATTGGCACACTTATTTGCCTTGATATAAAAAATAAGGACACAACATTTCATTTGAAAATTTTCACTCTTTGTCTACAGCCCATCTCACAATCCTACCCCCACCCCACCCACCCCCCAAAAATGTTTTTTATAATGTTTCCATTGTAGCTATATGTAAATACCGCACATCATGGAGTCTCCAGTTTTTGCTTCCTAAGTAACAAAATACTATAAAAATACAAATTGTAATGTAGAATTGTTATCATTTAGAAGCCTTATCTGCACATGCTTCCTCCCCAGTATTTTAAAAAAATAATCTTTCACAATTTCATACTGTAGATTTTCTTTCAGAGTCAATTAAAGCTGATTTATAGCTTCCTACACAAACAAAAAGGAGAAAAAAAATAATAATTGCTGGTGACAGTAACAAAAACAAAGAAGCAAAATTTTTTTTGTTGATGATCACAAATATTAAATATAGCAAATGTAAATACGAACTATTTAAAATGAAGAATATAAATGTAACTAAAACAGTACAGTATATTCATATATCTTTTAAAGAAAGAATAAAAAATAATTATAATAAGTCAAAAATTTCATGACAGCACAATTTTAGTGAATCAGTTAAAGCAGTGTTGCACCTTTGTTAATGATAACCTAATAATAAAAAAAAGAAGTGGTAAAAATATTCTAGTTGCACATGTAAGAAAATAAAATACTGTATGCACTGATTACACTATCCACATTCCTACACCACAGAACCAGTGACAATACATGAACTTGATTATGGGCATACTCTGTCCTACACTTCTGATCAGACCAAAGGATGGATGTGCTGTCACAGATACTGCTGACATTCCTCTCACAGTCTGGTGCATTCCTCTCACAGTTTGGTGTGTGTGTGGGATAACTGGTGGCATGTGAAGAAGGCACTGCTGTACTTTTTCAGGATTTGCTGTCAGCATGAACTGATTCTCCATGTCCAGATACTTCTCCTTCTCCAGGCAGGCGAATTAGCAGAAAGGGTGGTTAACCTTGATGCCCTTGAGAGGCCTGAACAAGCCTTCAAAATAGGCCTGCCAGAACCCTCACCTCTCCACTCTCATGGTTGGAATACCGAATAGTAGTACTTTAGCACTGAATATATTGGAATTTATAACAGAAACGGGGCCAAATGTGACTGCAACTAATGATAGTACTCAACTGGCTTTCTTCTACCAGTTTTTCAAAGAAGAAACATTTGACAAGATAGCGGAATAAACGAATGAGTATGCACGTCCAAAAATCGTGGAAAAACAAAATGGCGATCCAGGTTGGAAGGAAACAAATGCAACTGAAATTGAGGCTTATTTTGGACATGATTTTGATAGGAAGTCACAACCTGCCGAGAAAAGAGATGTATTGGTCGTCTGATGACAGATTAGTGTTCCTGACATCAACAAAGTGTGTGTACATAGTGTTTGTGTGTGGGTTTTTTGTTGTAAATATATATGTTCATGCATGGATTCAAATTTAACACCTGAAAGTATACTTCAATTAAGGATATTAATAAAGCTGCTTTCATTTTGCATTTTATTTCATTGAAATATATGCACTAATACCTTAAGATATGATGTTTTTACTAACGTAACCCTAAATCTCACTGAAACCCTGAAAAATCTTGCCCCTTCAGAGTTAGAAAAAGGAAAAACTTGTGTACCTTAAAGGGTTAAAGACTTGGCTTCAGTTAATTCCTTCATATCTAGCCTCTTTGCAAGAACCATTAATTCATCTGTTTACTGGACTATGCATCCATGCTTAGGCCTACTGGTACTTGCAGCAACTCTAATTGAAGCATCATTTTTTAGTTTTCACTTACAGTCAAAGTTTTGCACCTTCATTGTTTCTGAGTCAGGATGCATTGTAGTAGACATCTCTGTTGAACTTGAAAGCATGTTGGTGTTCATAGCTGAAAGAAGTGGCTCATCATTTTTTTTCAATGCCAGTATCACTCAAATCACTGATACCTGTTTTTGTAGTGTTGTCTTTTTCAGATTCTTGCTCACTTTCGCTTGTTTCAGCATTAGAATAATCTTATACCAGTTCTTACACTCATACTAGTGAATGTCATGATAATGACAACACTTAATGTGGATTGGTTCCTTGACATCACTATGCACAACTACCTATCACAGATGGGTATTTCCCCATCCTAGTCATGTTCACATTTTATCCCTTTCCATTGGTCATCTATTAAAAAAAGTCACTTGCATGCACCCTTCACAGTTCAAAAGTTGAAACAAAGACCTTTCCTTTTATATTAGAAGGGTGACTATAACTGGAGAGGAGAATGAGGGTTGTGAAAAGAAGTTACTTTCGCTAGAATCTCAAACACAAAATATGATAGTGAGGTGTTTTAAAAACATTATTTTGTACTTTATGAGCTAAAATTTATCATTTGTATGATAGAATCGTGTATAATAATGATTCAAGGGTCATATGCAACCAGAATCCCAATACTCACCCTCCGCCTATTTTCACTGCTAACGCTGTTTCAACTGAGGCATGTTACTATTCAAACCTTGGTGGAGAGTCACATGTATGCGATTTTTGCCTTATATGCTTACTA